>PRKT01000118.1:0-88523 GCA_003671525.1 Saccostrea glomerata
CTTTTGATAGTCGAAAGTTCCCTCCAATATCACTCCCCTGTAAAAATATGAAGTGTAAATATGGGATCTTCGATGTTAGCCAGACCCACGGGCAATGTTCTCTTACTAGTTTTCAGAAATACATATAATAGAATTATACGGTTTATTTTCCAATTTCTCCGGGCTAGCTAAACGGGTTCCAGGTCTTGTAACATAAATTCCCTTTGACGGTAGGAGGATCCCTCCAATACCCCTCCCCTGTAAAAATATGAACGTCTAAATATAGGATCTTCAATGTTAGCCAGACCCCCGGGCAATCAATACATATAATAGAATTATAAGGTTTTTTTTCCCAATTTCATCCGGACTAGCTAATTGGGTTCCCGGTCTTGTAACATAAATTCCCTTTGACAGTACGAGGGTCCCTCCAATACCCCTCCCCTGTAAAAATATGAAGGTCTAAATATGGGATCTTCGATGTTAGCCAGACCCAAGGGCAATGTACTCTTATTCAGAAATACATATAATAGAATTGTACGTTTTTTTCCAATTTTCTCCGGGCTAGCTAAACAGGTTCCCGGTCTTGTAACATAAATTCCTTTTAACAGTGGAAGGGTCCCTCCCATACCCCTCCCCTGTAAAAATATGAAGGTCTAAATATGGGATCTTCGATGTTAGCCAGCCCCCCGGGCAATGTACCCTTATTCAGAAATACATATAATAGAATTATAAGGCTTTTTTCCCAATTTCATCCGAGCTAGCTAAATGGGTTCCCGGTCTTGTAACATAAATTCCCTTTGACAGTAGAAGGGTCCCTCCAATACCCCTCCCCTGTAAAAATATGAAGGTCTAAATATTGGATCTTCGATGTTAGACAGACCCCAGGGCAATGTACTCTTATTCAGAAATACATATAATAGAATTATAACTTTTTCCAATTTTCTCCGGGCTAGCTAAACGGGTTCCCGGTCTTGTAACATGAATTCCTTTTAACAGTGGAAGGGTCCCTCCCATACCCCTCCCCTGTAAAAATATGAAGTTCTAAATATGGGATCTTCGATGTTAGACAGACCCCAGGGCAATGTACTCTTATTCAGAAATACATATAATAGAATTATACGGGTTTTTTTTTCCCAATTTTCTCCGGGCTAGCTAAATGGGTTCCCGGTCTTGTAAAATAAATTTCATTTGACAGTGGAAGGGTCCCTCCCATACCCCTCCCCTGTAAAAATTTGAAGATGTACAAAAAGTTCTTTTCCTCGGTAGAGTCACGTAAAGGAGAATTAGAACATAAGAATTTCCGCTTCAGTGCAATTTGCAACTCTTCACTCCTGAAAAGTAACGGAACGCTAAAACAAAGAATGACGTCACAGGTGGATTTTACTCGAGTATAAAATGATATTGACGAGATCATGGAGATGATATCAGCTATGCGATCACTCTCTTCGATGCAAAGTAAGTTATACTGATGGATTCAAAATATCCTTTTTGTTACAGTACACTGTATTTTTGTTTTATATATTTTTATATTGTAATTCTGCCCTCTGAGTAATTGATTCATGTATTTTTTTTTAATGAAATCTGTAGTATTATTAGTCGTTAGTTAAAAAAAATCATGACCCAATATTAATCCCTTCCTGGTGGTAACTGATTAACTATTACCACTTGTTTTGACTTTTGCTTTAGAATTTTATTTATATATTATAACACTTTATAAATTGTATTGAAATAAGCACAGTGTTGGAACTCATATCGCCGCAGGCTTATAATGTGCTGACGGCTTTATGAAGTTTTTCCTTGAAACTCGTTTGAAATATGATGATTATGGAAGTCCTGGAGGGACATTTACTTACATCTTACAACTTGTTGGTTATTATTTTTTTTGTTGCTATGAAGTTATAACAGGGGTTCGCGTACCTATCAATTTTACCAATTTTAAGTAAATAAAAAATACGTAATATCTATATAGTGTTAAAATTATAGGTATTACGTTTTTTTTTATTTACTGAAAATTAAGTTAAAATAGATAAGTACGCGAACTCCTTTGGTTATAACTAAATGTAAAGTAGTTAGGGAGAACGTATAGCTTAGATTGTTATTCCTAGTTTAACTGTGGTTTTTGATTGATTAAGTGTAGTTTACCATCCTGTAGCTTTATTATAAGAACTTAATTTTTATTGTTACTTCTTAATTGTTATTACAGCTACTTAATATTTTTTGTACAATTCTTATTTGTAAAATTCAGTTTGCATAATGACTGAACACATGAACATCACTACTAATTTATCTTGTTGTTTGTAATAACAGTATTCACGGTTACCTCTTTGAATACGAGCCCCTTGGGAATGGCCCGGTGCTCTGTTATGTGTTGTGGTGTTACTTGCTGCTGACGTCGAGGTGGTATGTTGTGTATATATAGAGTTACTGTTAGGATTCGGATATTGGGGAATTTGGCAATTATTTAGCATTAATGGGAACATCATTGAAAGAGACTGCATTGAGCTCCACGTCCGATACTGGTACAGCCATATGTGAAGCTGATTTGTATATTCCCGTAAGTTCCGATAAGGTTTCTCTGATGTACTGCTAGGTTGAGATAGGATTGTTGTATCTGGACTTAAATCTTTTTCACAATTTTCCATTTTCGAAAAATTAGCACCGAAATTGTTTTTTACTTGCGAAATTATCCAGTAGCTTCACAGACTTACAAGAACTGTCACTTCTAGGGAGTTCGACGATGGAGCTTTGTTTACTTCCGGTTAAAGGGATATACTAGTTTTAGGGTAAAACAAATTCTGTTTCCGGATATTGCAACCGTAGGATTTTAGGTATGATATGTTGTTTGGAACTCGCTATGTGTGATTATTTGACGCTGAATTAAATTGTCATTAGAATAATATTTTTCCACTAAAAGAAGCTGAGTCCAGACACGAAATTTAACATCGGGGGATGGGGGAGGCTGGGTCTCGTTAACATTCTTTGTGCCGCGGGCCTATTTTGGGCCTACCGTTAACTCATTATCTCACAAGTAAATCTGATTATGACGTTACGTCATCATTTCGAGTTTCGCGCCATTTTGGATTCTTGTTACAGGAAACATTATTTTGCCTTTCTTCTACTGAAAAAATATATGTTGGAATCTTAACAAAAAATACTATAGTTAACTATAGTTTAGTTACTAAAGTTAACTATAGTTAACTTTAGTAATAACTTTGACACTTTGAAAACTTTGATTTACTATAGTGATAACTTTGACACTTTGAAAAACTTTGTCAAAAACTTCGATACTTTGTAAAACTTCGGCGAAAACTTGGACACTTTGAAAAACTTAATTGAAAACTTGGACACTTTGAAAAACTTAATTGAAAACTTGGACACTTTGAAAAACTCAATTGAAAACTTGGACACTTTGAAAAACTCAATTGAAAACTTGGACACTTTGAAAAACTCAATTGAAAACTTTGATACTTGGAAAAACTCTATTGAAAACTTTGACACTTTGAAAAACTTTGGCAAAAACTTTGACACTTTGAAAAACTCTATTGAAAACTTTGATACTTTGAAAAACTTTGGCGAAAACTTGGACACTTTGAAAAACTTTGGCTAAAACTTTGACACTTTGAAAAACTTAATTGAAAACTTGGACACTTTGAAAAACTCAATTGAAAACTTTGATACTTTGAAAAACTCTATTGAAAACTTTGATAATTTGAAAAACTTTGGCGAAAACTTTGACACTTTGAAAACTTTGGCAAAAACTTTGACACTTTGAAAAACTTAATTGAACACTTGGACACTTTGAAAACTCTATTGAAAACTTTGATACTTTGAAAATCTTTGGCGAAAACTTTGACACTTTGAAAAGCTTTATCGAAAACTTGGACAATTTGAAAAATTTAAATGAAAACTTGGACACTTTGAAAAACTCTATTGAAAACTTTAATACTTTAAAAAACTTTTACTCTTTGAAAAAGTTAATCGAAAACTTTCAACTTTGAAAAAAGTTTTTCGAAAACTTTGACACTTTCAAAAACTTTATTGTAAACTTTGACACTTTCAAAAACTTTATCGAAAACTTTGATACTTTGATAATGTTTGGTGAAAACTTTGCAACTTTCAAAAACTTTATCCAAAACTTATCGAAGTCTGTTTTTACCCTATGTGATGTTCAATATAGCCACAGTAGACTTGGTTCAGAATCATATTGGGTATAAACAGACTATAGGAACTTATATGCGAGGAGGTAAACAATTTCGTCACAGGAGCCATATTTCGAACGGAGATTTCAATGAATATTTTTATGTTCATGCCTAAACGGTAAGTAATGTAGAAATAATAGTGAAAGACAGTCAAATAAACAACCAAATGACTTAATTGAAGCGAACGGCAGTGTGGCCTAGGTGAATAATTCTTGCTACAGCTGGCTGAAGTTGGGACTTAATCTCCAGACATGAATTATAAGTGGCTGTCCAGGGATTCTGCGGGCGTCAGTCCAAATATCTAGCCCAGCAGAATCTCAACAAGGATTACAGTCTTGTATTCCACTATATTTCAAGTTAAAGACTACACCTTGTATTTCCTACAAATATACATAGACTATTACTTCCAAACTTTTTAATTATCAAAAACTTTACATGGCCTGGTTATCGAATATCTGAAACATAATCCTCCATCGTGTTCATGTTCTTCTTAACCCTATAACTATAGTCCTGATGGACACGTTATTACAGGTGACGTAAATATAGTTAATAATGAGGACCTTAGATCCCTTATTTTAAAGGGTCCTAAATATAGGAAACCCCTATCCTTCAACTGGCGTTGGAATTTCATAAATATTATTGATTCTGTTGAAAATAACGCTAGGCAATGGGCCAGATATGAAAACCAAGACGTTGACACTTTGTCAGAAGAGATCTACAATCGCGTATTAAAAGATTGAGGGGCAATATGAAAACCATCTATCCTTCTGTATTCAATGATCAAGATGAGGGAGTCCCTATTCCAGCACAAGTGGGCCGGTTTTCAAGTCATAGGAAAATTCAGGTAAAGGTGTCTCTCGATAGAAATGTATACATCGAACATTCGTATGGTGTAAATAAAAAAAACCTCGAGCATATTCCTACCAAGAACAAGCATATGCATATTACAGACAAGTCCATCAGTCTGCACCTGATCAATGCAAGATCTGTAGCAGGCAGGAAAAGCTGTATCCCTCAGCGAATATATCAATGATAAGAGTATCGACATCTTGGCTATAACCGAAACCTGGTTGCGTGAAGGAGACGATTCGCACATAAACGATCTCTGCCCTCCATGATACAAATACATTGGCGTGCCTAGACATACATCCAAAGGGACCAGAGGAGGAGGGGTTGGTTTTGTCATCAAAGCCAGCATGGATATCACATGTACCCCTCAACCTAAATTCAAGACTTTTGAAACTTGCACAGTCAGGCTAAATAGCAAAAATACATTGGCGTGCCTAGACATACATCCAAAGGGACCAGAGGAGGAGGGGTTGGTTTTGTCATCAAAGCCAGCATGGATATCACATGTACCCCTCAACCTGAATTCAAGACTTTTGAAACTTGCACAGTCAGGCTAAATAGCAATAATCCTGTTTCTCTAGTGCTTGTGTATCATCCTCCTCCCTCAAGACAGAATGGTCTTACAGGAACCAAATCCTCAAGGAGTAGGAACAGTTCCTGTCACATGTATGCACTACTATTCCATCCCAGTTATGCATCCTCGGTGACATGAACATCCATTATGACGAACCGGGCATGTCACACACGAAACAGGTTCAAGACATAGTGGCTGGACTTGACCTAAAACAACATGTTAACATCCCCAACCATGCAGCTGGACACACTCTGGACTTGGTGTTCACAAGGAATGACCCCATATTCCCACTTGTAAAGTCCATCACTGTGACTGATATAGGGATCTCAGATCACTATGCAGTTACTTGCCAACTTTACACCTTTCCATTACACCTAGCAAACAAAAGTCGGCTAGCAAGGCCATTGAAGCGCATCCCTGTGGAAACACTAGCACAAGAATTAGCTGAATCGCTGAATTCCATCAAAGAAGGGAGCAATGTCAATGATCTGCTGTCAGCTATAGACTCCAAAATGGAAGTGGTCCTGGACAGCATAGCACCCAAACGAACCATCACCATCAAAGGGGACTCTCTTAAACCATGGTACAGTGACTCAATCCATGAAGCAAGAAAACGGAGAAGATAGTTGGAGAGTAAAGCCATGAGCTCAACCCTGGAGGTGCATAGATAGATGCTTGCAGAACAGTCCCGAGCTGTGGTGCATATGAACAACTCTGCCAAGTCCAGTTATTATCAGGAAAAGCTCACCACAGCGGACAGTAAAGAGACTTTCAGATTCATTAGTAGTCTAATGAATTATAATGCAGGAACTCCTCTACCACCGGCTACTAATGACCAGACCCTTGCCGAAGATTTTGTTAAGTTTTTCTACAAGAAAGTTCAGAAGATCCGGCAGAGTCTTGATGATACAGATCTCCATGACAATACAGCTTCTTCCGACCTGGATAAACCAGTGCCTCAGCTTGGCTGCTTCAAGGTCCAGACGCATGAAGAAGTAAACAAGGTCATCAATAGTTGCGCAAATAAGACCTGCTCACTGGATTTCATCCCCACTGCGCTCTTAAAGAACAGTGCTATTATCTCTGTGATGCTGCCGATAATTACTGAGCTGGTTAATACATCACTTTCAACCGGGGTCTTTCCAAATAAGCTGAAACATGCACTAGTTACACCACGTCTCAAAAAGCCAGGACTGGATATGAATATCTTTACTAACTATAGACCAGTCTCAAATATTCCTTTCATCAGAAAGGTCATCGAACGTGTTGTTGCACAACAGCTTAATTGTCATCTCATCAGAAACGGTCTTCATGATGACCTGCAGTCAGCTTACAAGACCGGTACCAGCACTGAAACAGCCATCCTACGAATAAAAGCAGACGTAGAAGCAGTACTGGATGAAGGTGATGCCATGCTCCTGGTTCTTCTCGACCTGAGTGCAGCATTCGACACCATTGATCACACCCTCTTACTGGAGAGACTACATGTGGAAGTTGGACTGACGGACACAGCACTCCTATGGGTACAGTCTTACCTGAGTAGCCGCACTCAAGCAGTAAAGATTAACAACAGTGTGTCCTCAGATGTGCCACTGTCCACTGGAGTGCCACAAGGGTCTGTTCTCGGTCCCCTCCTCTTCCTGGTGTACCTTCTACCACTCAGGAGAGTCATCAATCAGTATGACATAAGCCGTCATGGATTTGCAGACGACACTCAATTGTACATTCGTCTGAGTGTAAAAAAAATGTCAGGCGTACGGAACAAGTCAAGGTTATAGAGGAGTGCATAGCAAGTGTCCGAACCTGGATGACTGTAAACAAACTCAAACTGAATGATGCAAAAACCGAGATAATGGTGATTGCCAGTGCCCGTAACCAGTACCGTGTTAAGAACATTCAGCTCAAGATTGGTGACGCAATAGTGACATCTCAATCTACTGTTAAAAACCTCGGTGCTGCCTTGATGCCACCTTATCAACGGAAACACAAGTCAACTACATGGTAAAAAAGATATATTTCAACATTAGGAGAATCTCCAAGGTGAAACAACATCTAACCCAGGAAGCGTGTGCAAAGGTCGTCAATGCAACAGTCGTATTTCACCTCGACTATCACAATGCCCTTCTGCTTGGCACCCGAACATTTTTGCAGTCACAAATATAAAAAAAAGTTGCATGGAAATTACTATTGTAGTATAAAGAACATTATAAATTCTAATATAATTATTGACTAGAGGTACTGTGAGCGATGAGCTCACTAAATGAAACCCCCCGCCTCCCATATGGTTATAACTGGTGAAAAAGTCCATGTTTTCCTGTGGCCGGGAAACCCAAAATATGTGTCGGATCAAAAAGTAAAATAAGAGGTGCACAATGGCAATATGTAATAAAGATTCTGTGAAAGTTGCATCAAATTTCATTCCGTGGTATAAGAGGATTTGCGGATAAGAGATGGGTATTCCAAAGCGTAACAGACGGACGGACGGCTAGTCGTACAGACGGACGGAATTAACGATCACTATATACCCTCCCGCTTTTCAAGCGGGGGTATAATGATTGTTGTATATACGAGGGTTGTCCCGTAAAATCGTGGACAAATTGTCTAGTGTGAAAAATAAACATCACTGCGTTCTGAAATTTTCACTATTATTTAGTACATATTTTAGTAATATACACAGCAAATTTCAGATAAATATAAGCATAAATAAACAAATTAAGAGATTTTATGCCATATAATGTATCACCTTACGGCGCATGGATTATAACGTCAAAGTGTCTAAAACAGCGTCACGTTTTATCTTTGCTGAAAATGAAGTTGGATGAGTCAGACTTAAATTTAGGAATTTCATTGATACACATTCATAAGTCAACATCATGAAACAGCAGAAGAACCAATTGGCACCATAATGCGATCTTCTGAAGATTTATAAGTAAGTTAAGGACAATATTCTCACAATCATTCAACAAATAGAAAATCTAATATCGGCGATATACTGTGACAGCGTCTTTTGCTATTACATTAGGAGTTTGTCCGTATGTTTTGTAATTCCCAGGGACTCGATCAAAAACAAACTTAGCAAAGAAAACTCCTATTTCATTTGTATACTTAAGATATGGTGATATTTTTAAAATCTTTTTTCTTCTATGGTCATTTCAAGTCTCTAAAGATGTAATTACAACATCGAAATAAAACTGAACTGTTCTCTGGTGCGCCGTAACGTCATAAAACGTCGACATTTTTCGTGTGTTGTGTTTACCACTTTCCCATTTCGAATGCTCGAGAAACTGCCAAAAATTAAGTAAATGCCCAAAATTTTTACAAAGACTACAAAATTAATTGTGGAATTGAATTAGGATAATTTTAATCCAAATCTTATGTATTTAAAACTTTTATTTTGAATTCAAACTTGTGTATTCTTTTGTAAAACCTTCGTTTTTTGACCGTGCGCCGTAGGACAATACCTTGTGCACAGTCAAGCATAATAAAATCTTTATTTTTGCCTATATTTTATTTAAAAAATTATCATGCACTTAAATATGATAAATAAACATTTACTGAAATTTTCAGCTTAGTGCGCCCATTACTTTTAGAGAAAAACGCTTTGTCCACGATTTTACGGGACAACCCTCGTAAAAGGAACATATGCAAAAATATTCAGTTATTTTACAAAGTTTATGAATATTGAATAACATTTTATTCTCCACACTTTTTATCATAAAGAGAGAAATATGAAAGAAATACTAGTAAAAAAAAAATATAGAATGAATGAATAAATAAATAAATAATGAATATTAAACATAAATCAATAAAATCCCTGAGCTTATACAAAAAAAAAGCTGGAAAAAATTGTATTTTGGTCGAGTTAATCTTATCAAAAAGTACATGAAAATATTTTGCACATTTGCCAAGGCATTAAAAAACTAGAGGTACTGTGAGCGATGAGCTCGCTTAATGATACCCCCGCCTCCATATAGTTATAATTGCAAAGTCCATGTTTTGCCGTGGCCGGGAAACCCAAAATATGTGTCGGATCAAAGAGTTAAATAGAAGGTGCACAATGGCAATATATAATAAAGATTCTGTGAAAGTTTCATCAAATTTCATTCAGTGGTATGAGAGGAGTTGCGGATAAGAGATGGGTACCCCAAAGCGTAACGGACGGACGGACATACAGACGGACGGAGTTAACGATTACTATATACCCTCCCACTTTTTAAGCGGGGGTATTATAAAGATATTACGGAATATAAAATTTTCAAATAAAATAACAAAAATGAAGTTTTTACGGTGACTTCTGTAAAAAGACGATTAATGAAGAGTTTATAGAAATAACACTCATTCTCTCCAGCAGGTATGACAAATCCAATACAAGCAAATAAAGAATACTGAAAATTGGAAATACAACAGTTTGTCATTATTTCTCAAATATGTTAACCATTATCCCTGAATTCGAATTAAAGGAAAATAAATTTCAAAATACCCTTTAAGCTTAAAAAAGAAACCAGATTCGCTTATAAAGAGCATTTCTATTCCATACTATAGAGTGATTTTGCAAAATGTTTGTGTGCGTTATTTTTTCGCTTTTTAAAAAATTCAATCTAATTATTTGGTTAAAAAAAATATATGTCTATTACGGGCCTAGATTTGTCTCGGAAGGTTAAAAGGTATGAGACATAAAAACCGGATAAGAGACGAAATTTCCCAAAAGACGTACATTGTACTATATTTTTCACATTTAATTTCTGATCATGGTCTCTTCAATTCCTCAGCAAAAATAATTTTGGAATTAAAGATCAGAAAAATACAAGTTGTGTAGGCCGATCAAGGAAATTACTTTTGATGTATTTAGTATAATAAAATATTTAATCTACCGGTATTTTATTACAAAAATGATACTATTAGATTTGTACTGAACTATCTTGGTAATTTGGAAATCTACCTTATTACATGTATATTTTGAAGAATTCAGCATACAATACGAGTTTTTACATTATGTATTATGTGTCAGACCTGTAAGAAATTGTTTAAGTGTTGTTAAAATCTTGGGTCTTCAAACAATCTTTATTGGTCAAACGTAAGTCTGTTTAATCTACGACTAAAATAGATAGAAATTCTAAAAGATTCATTACCAATTCATTATCCTATAAGTGGTCACATTTGTGCTTATCAAATCCGTTCAAGTAAAAATTACTGAAACACATTGATAATAAAAAGATAAAGGTTGTGAGGTATGTAATTATAACAATCATAACAATCAGACTCACATACAGCACAAACGCAATTTTAACATTAAACAGCTGATCATAGAAGAAATTTTTTATACATATACACGTGCATATAAATATGTACACGTTTATAACCTTTTATTATTATCACAAATCCCTGGATACAGAGCATCCATCTTGATTATTTGGTGTAACAATCCATTTGTATATATCATTATATATTCTTATATATTTTGTGGGATTATTTAATCGCTGACAAATATTGCACATATTATTGCGCCAGTTCTCTATTGGATACTGGGATTCATACTGTTTCTTCCAGTGTAAGAATTCTTTCCGCATATCTTTGTTTTTCTCCACCTCTGTAAGGTATTTTGACAACTGTTGAACAGAGGAAAAATCTTTTGTGTCTATGTATGATTTTGGCGGATTAAAAATAGAATAATTTGCACTTCCTCTCATGATTGGGATGATGTCATGTTGTGTCACGTGATGAAGGCCTTTTTCTGTGATGTAATCACGACACATTGCGTTTTCAAATGACAAATAAAACATATACTTTGTATCAAGAATGTCGAAACATTTACTTTCTTTTAAGCCCCAACATTCCCTGATGGCATCTATTCTTGATTTCGGACAATTCTGTGCTTTTAAAGTGCCACAATGCCCATATATATCAATTGCGGTGGTTTTCTTTAGTAAATTAACAAAGATTTCCCTTTTAGAAGAGGTCCTGCAGTGGGATACAAACCAAGCGATGCCACGTTTAGCATCCATGGCCTTCTTTCTTCCTCTATCGTTATTTCTCTTGACACTATAAGACCCATGAATAAATGGAATGTCTGCATCCCTTCTGTAGCTTATTGTCCAGTTCACTTTCTGGTTATATTTTTTCATACTCCTCTGCGTTACGAATTGGGTACCAATTTCTTTTGTCAAGTAATCGGTCGATTCATATTGAGCAAATATCCAAACCTGGTGAGTCTTTTTAACAGGTAATTCACCTCCTCCCAACAAGTCAATCACAAATATCACCGCATCACTGTTATCATATGATTTTATATCAGTTGTAATTTGACAGGAATACGGGCAATTTTCCCAAAGTCCCCCTTTTGTGAACTTGTTCAGTATTTGTAGTTCCCAGTGCTTGGGATTGTAAAGAAGCACTGTTTTGATTGGGTGAGTGGAATTATTTCCATTTTTTGACACCTTGGGGATGTTTGGAAATATGTTTTTATTGTTATAGATAAAAGAGTACGTCAAATTATGATTTTGAGAAAAGACAAAAAGTAAAATCACAATGATAGTGAATCCTCCGAATAAGCATTGATAACACTTCGATGAAAATCCTCTGAAGGTTGAATTTTTTCTGAGATTTTTCATCTGAAAAATAAATTATAATTAGTGAATATATATAATCTAAATTTGACGATGCTTTGACTTCGTAAAATTTAAGAAAAAAGATGTTGCTAAATTGTATTCAGATATAATGTAGTTATAATATATTTAATTTGACTTTACGAGCATAAATGGAAACAACTACATCAATGGGTATCTATTAATGAATATTAATGAAAGATTTGCAAAAGCAAGACTGAGAGAAATGGGCATGCTCTGAACATTTTCATTTGATTATTAACTTAGACATTTACAGTAATTGAAGCAAGACTGAGGCAAATGAACATGCTCTGAACATTTTCACGTAGCCATTTACTTTAAGTTTTACAGTAATTGAAGGAAGACTGAGGCAAATGGACATGTTCTGAACATTTTCATTTGATTATTAACTTAGACTATTACAGTTATTGAAGCAAGACTGAAGCAAATGAACATGCTCTGAACATTTTCACTGAGTCTTTTACTTAGACATTTACAGTAATTGAAGGAAGACTGATGCAAATGGGCATGCTCTGAATATTTTCACTTGGATACTTAATTAGACATATACAGTAATTGAAGCAAGACTGATGTAAATGGGCATGCTCTGAACATTTTCACCTGGATATTTACTTAGACATTTACAGTAATTGAAGCAAGACTGAGGCAAATGGACATGCTCTGAACATTTTCACTTGGCCATTACTTAAAGTTTTACAGTAATTGAAGTAAGACTGAGGCAAACGGACATGTTCTGAACAGAGATAACGAACAGTATTCAAGATCAAATGTCTATAAAACAGTATAAAACTGGAACAGAGCAAACATGGAACTCCAAAGCATCAGAGGTGGGATCAGGTGCCATGCAAGTTTTAATGAGGTAGGAGATGTAGTTACTGAGGGTAGAGACTATCCAAGTTTACTGCGACCAAATAATTATATAATAACTCGTATTATATCGATCTCTAATATACAGTACATCGAGGAAAGATCACACACGTGTATAACTAGCTTTTGATGATTAATGCGGAGGAGTTCATTTGTACAGTTGAAAAGCAGGAAATTATCTATTATAAACAGTACACACTCGTGTTCCTGAATCAATCTATAAAAAGCTCTTGTATATTTATGGGATTAATCCCCGCATTCATAAATATGCGGTTCTGTATTATGTAGAAAAGAACACAATTACTTACCTTCTCAGGTGAAAAACATTCACGAACTCTGCCATTATTTTGGGAGGGAGTACATGTATCATCAACAGCCTTTCATATGTAAAATACACAGAATAATTACATTGCAAAATATCGATTATTTCCTCGACATGCCTGCTGGCAATTAACCGGATCTGTTTGACAGTTGTATTTGCTAGTTTGATTTAATCGTGGCGCTTAAAAATACCCCGAATCAAATATTGTTGAATGAATTGTTGCACACTCCGTGTATACAGGAAACATCGGGAAAACTGTTAAATAATACAGAAACACCTATAATTTAGTGAAAAGTGGATCAAAATTAAAAATTTTGATATTTAATATAGTGTTTTTCTACCTTTTTAGACTTCGTTTTCAATATAAAAATATTATTTGTTTATTTTCTGTTGAAAAAACAAACATCGAAATCCCTTGTCGAACCTCAATCATTTAAAATCCCGTCACGGTCCACAATATCTGATCTAGACTCCTCATATAAACCGTGAGATCATATACGCAAGTATATTACAATATTCAAAAGAGCTTGTATGACAGCCTTTTGGCTTATTTTTATCTTTATATACTGTCTTGTTTAAATATTTTTTTAAAAATATTATTTGGGTGAGCTGCTTACGTAATAAGCATATGTCCAGATCAATGAAATTTTTTTTTTAGAACAAAAACACTTATATTGATATATAGGCCCACTTTCTTTTACTGCTTCAGATTTATATATCCAAAAATCTGTTTGTAATCAAAATTCACATACATTAAGCATATTATGCATTTCAAAACTTCAAAAATGGGCGTCCTTATTCTTGTTTCATCAACTTGATTGTCAATAATTTATCTCGTTTTAGAAATTATTCATACGTAGATTCAATTATTAGAAATTATTCATACGTAGAGCATGCTCTTTCTTATCGAATCAACTGAGATATATAAACGCCGTGTGAAGTATCATTGGCCATCTGCAAAATCATTTTAAAAAACACGAAATGTAATCTTGAGTTTTATTAAAAAGATACATGAGTCTCTGATTAAATCTATGAAGTTTTTGGAGATAAAGTCTTCCAATATTCTCTTGAAATTCCCATAGCTACTATTTGTTTTGAACATATTTTATTGAACGAATCAAATGGATTGGAAACAAGTTCTTACAACTTACTAGTTCCTCTCCATAAATATAACAATATGTCATGCAAATAATACATTAAAATATAGTATTTATAATTATTTTCAAGTGATGCAAGTTACTAACATTAATCAATTTAAAATCTACATGTTTCAGTAATAAATCTATGTACAGCAGCAAAAATATTAATATTAGTTGATACAGGCAAATCTGTATCACCCCATAATAACAGGTTAGTGTCAATTGTAACTAATTCTTCAAGCATAAATAGGTGGTTAACAATAATGTTTCTAGCATTTGCATAGTTTATACAAGCAAAAAAATAATGGTAAACATCTTCATACTTTCCACATGAACAAAGAGGACTGTCGATAATATTGCGTTTATATAGATCATAATTCAGCAAACAGTTGTGTCTTAGTTTAGTATGAAGTATGTTTGTGTAGCGTTTACCAAAAGAAAAATACGTTGGTGGATTGATGGTTTTTGTACAAGCTCTTAAGTTTTTAAGGAAGGAATTAATTGAAATGGCTTCTCTTGTATCTAGTTTTAATAAGTTCCATTGTTTCCCGGCGTCTGGTACAAATGACTTTTTGAATAGTTCAAATCTACATCTTGGAATAATAAACTGTTCTTTATTGCGGGTATTGTATTTTGATACATTTTCATGCTTGTAATATTGTTCAAATATTCAGGGACAACCCCTTTATGTATTTTGAACATAGTAGACATTTTTGCAACATAACGCCTAAATTTTAAAGTTTCCCAACCAGTTTCTAAATAAAGTGTTTCTGTAGATGCAAAAATAGCTACTATTTGCGCCGTCCCTTTATTGGCAGACCTACGTCTGTATCCATATGAAGCAGAATTTATTCAGCCTCTGTATAAAAAGAAGGAGTCTTTTGTTTTGGCGGTCGATTAGAATTTCGATATATCGACAAAGTTTTCTCAAGTAACAGTATACATTTTTATTCTAAAGTTGATTCGATATATCCTTTGAACTCGAAATAAAAATCATTACAGAGTATGGGATGTCTATTACATATCTAGATTTTTTACATAAAAAAAAAATTATAATGGTAACCTACCCACCACCCCCACACCCGCCCAAAATATTTTAATTATAAATGTTATGACTTCAATTTTTCTGACGTCAACTTCTTTTATAATGTAGTAATGTTCCATTCTCGCCTGCATATGAAGTATACGTCTCCCAACTGGTCAAATGCGCACATGCATGCTCGGAGGTACATGTATTTACAAATTATACAAACAAGGATATCAAACGTCTGTTTTACGTCAAAGGTTTGCGAATTTTGGGGTCCATATATGACCTATTGCTAAGTCTCTTTGCATACAAAGTAAGGTCATTATTTTCACACTTAATTATCCGTGGATTTCTCTGTTTTTATTCGATTATGACAAGGACACACAGGTGTGATCAGCCGATAGGGGAACTCTACTCCTTCATAGCACATGATCCCAACTTCTGATGGTTTTGAGGTCAGCGTTTGCTCTCTATCTGTTTTTTGGTGTTTTTTTCAATGATATTTTGAGCTAGATTGACGTTCTACATTTTTTTTCACGAAGAATCTTTTCAAAAGAGAGATTTCTGATAGTGCATGAGTCTCGGAAAAAAATAATCATATTTCTTTATATACAATACAAGCGCGTGTAGTTATTGGCAACTAAAATGACCAAATAAAACAAACTCAAATAGGAAGGAAGGTGTCTTAAAAATAATTTAACACAGATATTATAGATATCAATACAATACTTCAAACACCTTTTTAATGTTATAAATAAAAATTCATTTTGATAATAATCGATAAAGACACACAGAACATATTAATAAATTTTATATTTCCAAATCAAATCTTGGTTTTTGCAATGCAGTCTTGGTTAAATTCATACAACTCTTTAAATGAGAGCATTTCAACCTATTCAGAGATCAGACATACTTGTAAATTGATGTGTTGAAAATGTTTTTGTTTTTTTTTAAATAAAAAAAAACTATTTTTCTTGATACAAAAACATGCACTGTACCACCGGTAAAAATGAAATTAATTAAATGTTCTACCAAGCCTCTTTCTTTACTCATCACTAAAATGTTAACAGTAGTGAAGGTGAAATTTCAGAAATACTGCTAAATTAATTTAACAACTTACTCGAGAGGTGATTTTAAATGACAATGTGGATACATGTACTTGAAAATTCTTTTTAAAATGTTTTAAGAGCTTGTAGAAAATTTGAAATCACAAAATTTTACCAAAATCAACGGCATTAAAATTTACGACTATTTAACTTTATATTTAACCACCGCCATCCCCCGATAAATTAAAGTCCAAGCTTTTTTTTATATAATTGACAGCTGCCTTTTCAATAAAAATGAAAGTCGTAAATTTACTTATCTTGTCATTGGTCATTTGCAAATTATTTTGTTAAAAACACTTTGACTGAACATACAAGCACTCTGAAGTTGATATTAAAAAGATGCTTTAGTTTCTGATTGACTAAAATGAAAATAAATATTACACTTGAAAAGACGTTGATAACAATATAACAACCAATTTATATAACAAACGAGATGACTCTAATTTTTCAGTCGTCATCTTCCCTTATTTATGCAGCAATATACCTTGATCTCCAAAATACAGGGTGTATATCTCTCATTTGATTCGATACGCAATGACGTGCCCTACATAATCGAGGGAAGTTATTGACAAAGTTGCTGGAACAAGAATATCAATATCTCGTTTAAAGTCTTCATTTCGTAAGTTCTACGTTCGGTCGATAAAATTACCTTTAAAGCAAATACAATTTATTATTAAAGTAAATGCTTACGTAAATGCTGACGTTTTTCTTACTAATTGTAAGTCATTATATACACACTGAATTGTTTCCAGTCATGGTAAGGGGAACAAGCTTAAGGCGGATGTGACCGGTCGGCAATGGATGATCACTCCTCCATGGCACCTGATCCCACCTCTGATGTTTTTGAGGTCCGTGTTTGCTCTGCTCCTATTTTGTATTGTTTTATGGACTTCTGAGTTTGAATACTGTTCGTTATCTCCATATAATACAATAAAAACTTCAAAGATCCTTTATTTATTTGTTCTTTTTTCTAATTCATTGGTCTATGCATTCAGTTGTTGAAATGCATGTATATCAAAGATACAAATTGTTCGCTTCGACTAGTGCGCTTTAAACTTTGCCTTCCAGTCTTGTAACAAAACAACATATGCGGATTAAAGAAAGTAGCTGGCCCATATCAAAACAACTTAGAAGACCTTGAACACTCTGGTTAATGGATTAGAAAAATATCTATAATGTCGGCCACAGCCAATATTCCAGTGACCTTTGAATAACCCGATCGCCAAGTGACTATGCCAATGAACCGTGAATAATTCCAATACACATATCCGGGTTTGTTTATAACACACAATACACATTCTGCACAATGATTTCACAGAAGTGAAAATTGAGAAGCCATGGTAAAACCTACTTTCTAATTGGCAAGTTGGAGGAGAAAGAGAAGTTATATTGCTCATGTTGCTAAAACGTAAGTGTGAATTTCCGCTTTAATTTTTTTACTTTTAAATTTTTTTTTACTGAGCGACATAGTTTAAACAGTATAATCAATTTTTTGAGAATGGCAAGCAGTGGTTGAGAAATCAGGTAAGTTTATATGTACACTGTATATACAAATGGTAAATGTCCCACAGCTTCTGTCTGTTAAGCTTTGGGTACCCATCTCTTATCCGCAACTCCTAAAGTTTAATGAAACTTTCACAGAATCTTTGTTACACATTGCCATTGTGCACCTCCTTTTTGATCCGACTCATATTTTGGGTTTCTCGGCCACAGCAAAACATGGACTTTGCCATTAATTATAACCATATGGGACATGTGGGAGGCGGGGAGTATCATTTAGTGAGCTCTCTGCTCACAGTACCTCTAGTTTATTTTTTAATAAGGGAAAAAATGGAATATGTACGAATATAAAATGTTACATGTAAACTAAAAACGTATACACTAGTTCTAATATTCAAAAGTATTCAGTAATACCTGTATGTAAAGGAGTGTCATTGTCATAGAATAATACGTAATATTAAAATATTAATGAAATAGCCGTATTTACCGGCATATTTTAGTCGTTATACTCAAACAAACAAGACTAAAATAATTCAATCAATATGTACCCTGTACTTATGTTTAGTCATATGTATAAAATCAGTGTCTATCGATAACCCAGCATCTGCTTGTTTAACAATGACCAATCAGAAGCAATGTGCTACAGTGTATAATAAAGCTGACTTCCTTTATTACAGAATCGTGACACGGAGTTCTAGATCCGCCCCAAAAGTAACACGTTAACCCAGTTCCTGTGATCGACCAGATTTCTATTGAGAGAAGCAGCAGCTCCCGCTGAGCGCATCGTAAACAGGGCGGTTAGTCATTCTGTTGGGGATCAATAGAGAAGTAAGTGGCCTTGATCCTCGAGCTCTTGTTTACATCCTCAACAGTGGGAGAGGGACAGAGAAGAAACCATTTAATTTCAGATGCGGGGTTGTCATCGTACGTCACTGATTGGATCTTCTACCAGTTGCAAGGTAAGGGGCAATTTCTATACGTCTGGCAGTTATTTTCTTATTTAGAGCCTTCATTTTTTTTTGCATAAAAACAAACCTAAAAATACGTTTTACAAAATGTTTTGGAAAATCAGGTTCATAATATTCAGTTATCATACCGTTACATGTATATCTCTTTATGAACCATGGAATCTACTTGATAGATGTATTGGAAATAATATATATAATCTTTTAAAATGTAAACAAACAAATGTACATAGGTTTCTAGTACATGAAATAATGCAACCATCTTTATCATTTGATACATGTGTATGCTTAGTCTAGAATTGAAATTTATGTCATAATTTTATCTAGAAATTTCAGCTTGGTGTTTCTAACAGTTTTTCTAGCATTTTTGGCATACTCTTGTTTTTATTTCATCATATTTCCAATGTTGCCTATTGGTCTTATCTGAACATGTTGATAGCCTCAGTGTATGTGCGTTTTACTTGATTATTTTTCACATGAATCCCTAGAGAGAATGCAGGCACTTAAGAACAGATTGGTCTCTAGATTTTCACAACTTTTAAAATGCTCGACCATTCCGTCTACGTCAGAAAACCTAATAAGTTACCATACGTTATCCGGCGGTTGACTTCCTCCGCTGAATCAATAGTACTGACAGAAGTACTATGTTATCACCTGTCTCATATTGGATTAGTGATACACTTGATGGGCTTTTAAGACAAACATCTGTCATGATCAAGACTTAACTGTCTTTCTCGTTCGTCTTGTACAGCATACTTTTCGAGGTTCTGCTGCAACGCTCAGAATAATTCTGTAGCTTGCCAAGTAATTCTTTGTAGTGATGGTAAAAAAGACTTATAAATGTGTGTCAGTTTGTTTCAATAGTTGAAAACACATTATATTAAAGCAACTAGTGCTGCTTATTTCAAAGGAACTGCAAATTTCGAGCACTTTTTCTTATTCGTCAATGACAAATTACATTAGTAGTTTTCATTTAAATCCTTTGTTTATTAAGAAAGAACATTGACGCAGTTATTTTAAAATTACATGTAGATATCTTTCATCATGTTCATTTGTGCAGTAACTTACTCGAACCATGCACCGATTACAAGTGGTTCAGAACAATGCTGCGCGTTGTCTCACAAAAACATGCTACAGACAACATATCACGCCAGTACTTCAACAACTGCACTGGCTGCCTGTAAAACAACGTGTTGTGTTTAAAGTGCTGACTACCATGCAAAAGTCTCTACACTCCTCCTCAGCATAACCATATATGAGAGAGTTATGCCCTACTTATCAGCCACAAAGGACTTTAAGATCATCGTCTGACAAATGGAAACTAATAGTTAAAAAATCATCAAACAAATATGGTGCAAGAGCCATAAGCACATTAGGCGCACAACTGTGGAACAACCTGTCTTTAGAACTACGAGAGCTTGAAGCACATGGAGCATTCCGCTAGAAGCTAAAAACACTCTTGTTGAAGCGTGAATATAACCTAATAATATGAATGTAAAATTCCAGCAACTTCAGAAGTACTATCCTTTGTACATATCAGTTTTTATTTGCATTTTATTTGCCTTGTCTACGTTAACCAATTACATATTACTACCATGTTTTATAAAAGGTCCTTCTTAGTTTTATCGATTATTTACTTTCCATAACTGACATATTTATAGGTTTTAATGATATTGTTATTAAATGTTAGCAAAACCATTGTACAGCGCATAGAAACTATATGTGATTTTGCGCTTTATAAATTAATAAAATGATAATAATAATAATAATAATGTGGAAAAGGCTTAGATAGATTATATGATCTGTACGTACTGGTCCCTGCCGACAAAGCATGTAACAACATTGTCTTCGTTTGTAAGTCTCATTATATAAATTGTATTTTAGAAGAACTTGGATTTAATTCTACAAGTGGTAATCCAACTTATTCTCATATTTTCCATTCTAAGGAAGGAATTCTTCAAACTCATAAGTCAGTTTTGAATATTTTTAATATATCAAAGAACCAAAATGAATTTGAACTACCAAATCTATATTGGATTCCGAAACTCCATAAAAATTATTACAAATAAAGATTTATAGTGGGTTCCAGTAAATGTTCAATCAAGCCTCTGTCTTTGCTCCTCACTAAAATATTAACAGTAGTGAAGGAGAAACTACAAGAGTACTGTGCCACAATATATTCAAGAAGCAGTGTAAATCAGATGTGGATACTTAAAAATTCCAAGGAACTTTAGGACAGCTTGAAATCACAGGATTTTACCAAAATCAACAGCTTAAAAACTCACGACTTTTCAACTTTATACAACCATTTCCCACGATAAATTAAAGTCTAGGCTTTTTAAAATCATTGACAGTTGCGTTTTCAATAAAAATGGAACTCGTAAATTTATTTACCTTGTCATTGATCATTTGCAAAATTAAGATCAATTACCTTGTCATTGATCATTTGCAAAATTATTTTGTTAAAAGGCATTCTGATTGTACACAAAAGTACTCTGAAGTTGGCATAAGAAGTACTTGTGTTTCTGACTGACAATATCCATGTTGCTTCTGGAGATCAGGTCTTCCAACAGGAATTGGAACAACAATTGGAATGGTTTGTTTCCGTTTCAAATAGTGATCTAAAATCTTTATAATATAGAAGTGCATCCCTGCCATTTATACTAAGTTGGTCACAGAACAATCGAAGATAGTATCATGCTTTTTACTTTGGAACATAATAATATCATCTTCAATCAGATTGTAACGGTGCACATATTGTATGTCAGTCTATTCAAATGATGAAGAAAAGGAATACGCCCCTCTACCATAGTTGGATATAAGTGGGCCGAGCTATTGGAACCACTGGCAGTTATTCACCTGCGAAGAGCTCGATTTCTTTCACAAAATATTTTTCTGTTTTTATTTTCACCTAATTGATATCATCAACCATTGGAGTAGTTCGTAAGATCACGGAAGAATATAAGAGAAGCAATGATATTTCCGTTTTTTAGTTTTCCTCCCATGGGAAGGCAACCACATTTCATGAAACCACCAAGCTTCGCAAGGATTTTCTGCATTCCTGTATTGTTACAAAAGGTGTCCACATACATTCCTTGATATCCAAGAATTTCAGAAAATTCCAAAACTTTTCTCATACAAAATTCGCCAATTCCCTTTTGGCGGTCATGAGGTCTCACGATAATATACGGATCCACAGCGTCCGGAGAACCCCGATAAAACTTGCTTGACGTCATTATGAACGACGCAAGCATTTCTTTTGTTGATCTGTCCATAACAACGAAACAAAATGATTCCCGTATTTCCTCACGAAAATCTTCTTCGTTTTCGAATTCATCCACACCAAATCCATGTCCATCCTCAGCGCACTGCTGAATAAGGTCATATGTTTGAGTCACATGATCATCTGACATCCAATCAATGATGATTTCTCGACTGTTTGGTAATTGTGACGTCAGGGGAAGATGAGGAAGCAGTCGTTGATGGCGGTCCTCTCTAAGCATCATCCCGATATGTGAAATTTTGGCAGCAATCTACAAAAATAAAATTATACTATTTTTATTCAATGTAAAAAAGTTTCTTCAAAATATTCTGGCCGATGCTATATTTTTATGGAAACAATAAGTTGAAGAAAAAAAACAACTAAATAAAAAAAATAATTAGCGACAACATTTTCACATAAGAACAAGATCAAGAAGAAGTCGGGTGATATAATTCAGATACGAGAAGGAGGTAATATTGATATCATTTTTAAAAAAATAAGTATATTCTAAGGTTATTATGCTACATGTTGGCTAAAATTGGTTCAGAATTGGAGCTGTAGAATACAAGTACATTATTGTATTTTTTCT
Organism: Saccostrea glomerata; assembly: GCA_003671525.1. Classification (NCBI taxonomy): domain Eukaryota; kingdom Metazoa; phylum Mollusca; class Bivalvia; order Ostreida; family Ostreidae; genus Saccostrea; species Saccostrea glomerata. Next base: position 23,002 of record PRKT01000118.1, read on the forward strand.
ATCATGTTTATAACCTAAAAGGTCTATAAAAATCTGCATAAACGTTTTCCATCCCACTCATATGAATTACATATAAATTATGTACCTACAATGCTGCCCCTTATTCAGGGCTCGGCGATTTAAACAACAAATACAATTGCATCAGTTCTATTTTTTGTCATATCACATACTAGAAAGAATTACGATTTCTTTGAAGAGAGAAACACTTTCAAAAATTAAACTTAATTGTCGATAAGGCACGTAGTATCGGTATTGAGGGTGAGGGTCGGGTTATCCCCTTTTCGGTTGCCTGTGCTGAAAATTATATTTTATGGTTAAAAGAAATAATTCTAAAATGTACAAACTGAAAATACTTCTGGAACGTGGAGAAATAGCGTTCAAAACACAGTAAAGAGAAAGTATTTGTCAAGCTTACCATTAAAAGTGAACATCCCCTCTGCACACAATGAATGGGAATAGGATATATGTATATATCGTTCAAAACATAAACAAGATGAATAAGAAGAAAGAAAGGGAGTCATGAACCCGACCAATATCCAATAAACTATCCAATGTCCACGACCAGTGACGTACTACTCAAAATTTGTTACTGTATCGATCTTATATTGGGGAACAGGCAACTTGTGGTAAACAAGTTTACAATTAACACCTTTAAACAAATTAATAACACACCATCAGCTTTAGGCTTTATTATGATTCCACTTAAAGGCACGTACAATGCCCTCAAAGAAATATCAACCATTCAAATTGAGCTATTTATAAAGGTGTCCTTGTGCCAAAGTACGTTAAGCTTGTTAAGTGGCTATTATTTACAGAATTCAAGTACAAGTGTTTACTAAATATTGTAAACACATATGGTGCAGGATTTATCTATATCATCCTCATCTCAACTTTATGTCATAATGAAAACAGGGCCCCAGTAATCTTTAGTAATATAAGGTCATATGAATTTCCGGTAAGCAAAGGCATTTTCAACGAAACCATAAAATATTTTTTAAGCCTGCTAACTTATTAATGCGAAGAAGTAATACTGCCATATCTTTCAAAAAATCTAGAGAATTTGTAACCAGACCCAACAGGCATTGAATTTGCATGTCATTTAAGCAGCTTGTCTGAAATGGTTTTTGTAACTTTCCGTGCTTCAGCACCATATAGGAGGACCCCAACCACGTTGCTCTTGAAGATCCTTATTTTGGTATTTTTGCTGATCTTTGCTGACCTCCAGATGTTTCTTAGTGCAACATACGCTCCTGTGGCTCTTAAAATCCGACCTAGTACATCTACCTCTGAGATCCCATCTGTGGTGATCTTGCTTCCTAGATAGACAAATTCTGAAACTTCTTCTATTTTTCATTATTTAAGGTAATGGGCTCCTCTTATTTAGTATTAACCTTCATGATCTTAGTCTTAGGTGCAGTTGATTTTCAGGCCAATCTTCCTGACTGTTTCCTCTAGTTGGTTGGTTTTTTTCTTGCAGTGTTATGTCGTCTGCAAAATCTAGGTCTTCTAGCATCTCTGTCATAGCCTAAGTAATTTCTGTCCGCTTATTCTTGGTGGTTTCTCGCATGATCCAGTCAATGCAGAATGTAAAGAGAAGAGAGGAGAGCAGACATCCCTGTTTTACTAAAGTCTTCAATTTGAACTCCCCAGATAGGTTTTATCGATAGATAACTCTGGCATTTATATCTGTGTACAGCATCTTAATGATGGAGATGATTTTATCTGGGGTCCCATAATGACTGAGATTTTTTTCTAAGGCTAGGCGATTTACACTGTCAAAAGCTTTTGTAAAGTCGATAAAGTTGGTGTAAAGTGGAGAGTTCCCTTCATTGTTCTGCTCTAATATTTTTCTGAGAGTGAATATCTGGTCGGCACTTGATCTTCCTATTCTTAAACCTGTCTGTTCTTTTCGCAATAAAGGGTATGCTATGTCTTTGATTCTGCTCACTATCACTCTGCTTGGCACTTTCATGGATACCGAGAGCAGGATTATCCCTCTATAGTTGTTGTAGCTGGAAAGGTCTCCTTTTTTTGGAAGTTTTACTATAAGGGCCTGTTCTCCAGAAAGTTGGTGTCTCTTCTGATTCCCATATGTTCTGTAGAATATTTGTCAAGATGGTAGGTGTCCAGTATTCTTCGGTCACGAGGGGCTCTACATTTATCTGGTCAATGCCAGCAGCCTTTCCATCTGTTAATTTCCTTACTGCCTTTTTTTCAATTCTTCTATACTGGGTATATCTGTATTAATATCCAATGTGTTGATGGCTGGTGTTATCAGGACCTCATTTCCTGTATCATTTACTAGTATATTGAACATTACCTCAAAATGTTCTTTCCATCGTTTTTGTACATCTATATATATCTTCTTCATTTGATAAGACATTTCCTCTTTTGTCTCTTATTGGTAAATCTGCTGACTGAATTTACCTGCTAGTGTTTTGGTGATTCGATAGAGGGTTTGCATATCTTGTTTAAAAGCTTCTTGTTCTGCTTCATCAGCTAGTTTTTCAGTGCATGCCTTCCTATCTGCTCTTGCATTTTTCTTAGCTTCTTTGTCCTAAGTCAATAGATCTAATTGATTTAGATGATGATGTTTACTTGTGCACTTCAAACAGTTTTTGCAACATTTTGTTGTAAAGAAAAACATGTTTGTGGGAAGTTTCCTACACTAACTGTGGGTAAACGACCGTTATTATTGTTATTTCCCCATAGATTTCTCTTGACGAGTACGACTGAAACCTGAGTGTCAGTCAATCCCAAATCTGTTCGTGATATGGTCTACAAGAGAGTCACGATTTTTCCTTAACACATCGTGTATTCTATGACAAGAAGCGCATTTAATAGTTGATGAATATTGAATATTATTTCTAATAATTAATATTTGGATGTTCTGAAAGCCTTAGAAACATATAAAATTTGCAATGGTTCAGTAATGTGACTTACTCGGCAATTCCAATTCAATTCACTAAGAGATTACCCTGTTTGTTTCATTTTGACAAAGGCTCTATTGATCACCTCCAAGGCTATATTTTTCAGTAGAGGAAGCACATATTTGTTCTTAGGATTAAGATTATTCTATTGATCCTTTTATTTGGTCAATCTCTTTCGTTCACAAAGTTCGCACACGAATTAAAAAAAATAAATAGGTTAATAAGATTAAATAATCCAATAAACGTAAAAACTAATATAGATGATGTACAATTTTGATTGCAGGTTATTACATAGCCAGAACCATGACGTGATCCAAATGCCATAATTTTTGCCCTTGACGTGTTCTTTTTTAAAAATGATTTATTTAGTTATTTGAGAAAGGAAAGTTGAAAAATTCAAACAATAGCATAAAATCCAAAGGATTATATTCAAGGCCATTTAAAAAGCGTGAGTTAAAACTACAACGACAAAGTCAACGATGAGTACTTTTGATTACTGCTCGAGAGAGTACATGTTCAAGTCCTCCATGGATTCAAGCAAGCGATGTCCAGGCCATCTTTAAAATAAGGTTTGCTTGTCCATTCCCGACCCAATATTAAATTATTACGTCGGTAGGTAGGTTGGAAATTTTTTTTCCTGACATTCCAAGATATTTGTTGAAGAAAAAGAAAAAAAATGTGTCATGGAATGTAGAAAACAAACATTTTTAAAAAAGTTTTGAGTCGTGTCATTTTTGGTCAGTCGGTCAGGAGAGGGCAACCAAATAATTTTTTAAATTGTATTTGTGTGAATTCTAACTGCCTATCATCTTCACAACAGACGATACGTTCTAAAATATTTAATGATTTTTCCAAGATTTTGTCATTGAAGTAATGCTACATTTACAAGTTAACTCACAAAAATAAAGGTCCCTTACCAGGCATTTGTGCAAGATACCAGAGGAGGATGTTGCCTATATAACCCTTTTGGAAATAACTTAAACTGCCAAAATCAAAAATTTTAGCGTGAATTTTTTTAAAGACAATTAGAAATCAGCTCAGAAATGACATGGAAAGAACAAGGTATGGTTTTAACACAAATCTTGCCCTTTGATTTTCCTAAAAATAAAACTGAAGTAAAAGATGAAAACTCATGTTTTCTGAATCATTGAAATTCCAATCAGAAAAGTCATACAAATTATTTATTTAAATGCTTATATAAATGCTAATTGTGACGTCATAAACATGTGTTTTTTCCCTAATTTTCTTAAAAAGTAGCAGAAGACACCAATTTTCAATGGAATTTTCTTTCAGGTAATATTGTCCACATGCATAGCCCACAAAAATTTTAAGATATGTGATTTTTTATTGAATTTTGCACAACATAACCAAAAATTAAAGTGGGTCATGGCTGTGGACACTATTTTCTGAAGAAAAATTATCCTTGAAATGGATCATTTTGAGGCTTTTTCTGTTTAAAATAGAGTAATGCATCAAATTAGTGACGTCATACTTCTATAGAATGGTACTCTTATATGTCATATTCTTTTCTGTTCTATCACAGTCATAAACTCGGCTAATATTTAAGCTAGTTTCAAAACGTTTTGAAAACATTGAATTTTTAGGGCACGATAAAGTTAAAACCATACCTTCCTCTATATTTTTTACATATATTTCGAAGATAAACAAAACAGAGGTCTGAGGAACGTATCTTCTGACCTTAAGGACAGTAATCTATTTAAGCTAGTTTCAAAACGTTTTGAAAACATTGAATTTTTAGGGCACGATAAAGTTAAAACCATACCTTCCTCTATATTTTTTACATATATTTCGAAGATAAACAAAACAGAGGTCTGAGGAACGTATCTTCTGACCTTAAGGACAGTAATACTAAACAGCAAGAACAACAATAACAAAAGGAAAAAAACGAAGTCCTCAATAACCTTATAAAGCTTTAAAGTAAGCAGACATCCTTCTTTATTGCGCATATAAACAAAATCATTTTAAAGACAGGTTTAAACTGTATGAAAGTAAAAACATTCGATTATCGAGTTACTAAAAATCACATTTATGAGAGTTTTTGTAATACTTGTCCGTAAAGTCTATATATCATGGCCTTAGTTTTTGTAAAGAAATAGAAATAAGATTTATATTTAATTCGTACTTAACTTGTCTTGTTTGTTATTTTTGTTTAAAAAAAATGCCATGGAAAAAAAGTGTTAGAAGTCTTATCCGAACCACATGGGGACAACGGTAATAGCCGTCATAAGTACAAACTAGCGTAAATGAAACAAATACTCGTATACTTACATCCAAAATATTTATATGGCACGTCAATTAAACAAAAATGGGCGTAAGGCTTTCTTTAAAATAATGTTTCTTTGTTCTCTCAAAACTCAGAACTTCCCTACTTAAACTGGATTCTTAAACTTCATAAAAGTCCCTTGTAAACAAAGATATACCCAGGTAATGCAGAGACAAGCCTCTTGACGCCTTACAAAACTTTAAATTTGTTTTCAAAAGTCAGTACTTTGAAACATTTGGAGATAACGAACAGTATTCAAGATCAAAGATTCATAAAACAATACAAAATAGGAACAGCGCAAACACCGACCTCCAAAACATCATAGGTGGGATAAGGTGCCATGGAAGAGTGGGCATCCCTGCCGACCTGTCACACTCGCTGTGTGTTCCTTTTCATGTTCGGAAGATAACGGAAAAATCCGTCGTCAATTCAGTGTGTAAATAATGGCCTAACAATTACTATAAAAAACGTCAGTCAGCATTTGTCTCAATGATAAGTTGTATTTGCTGACAAGGTTATTGAACCGACCTCGGAACTTACAAAACGATGTCTTTAAACGAGACTGCTGATGTTCTTGTTTCATCAACTTGTTTGTCAATAACTTATTTCATTTCAGAAATTGTTCATACGTAGGGCATGCTCTTGCGCATCGAATCAACTGAGATGTATAAACTCCGTATGCAGGTGATCAAGGTATATTGCTGCATATTAGTAAAAATTGACGATTGAAAAGTTAGAGTCATCACGTTTATCATGGATTGGTTATTAGATAACCATTAACATCTTTTTCAAGTAAAATATCTAAATATGAAACAGATGTGTCAGACTCTGTGGTATCTTTTATATAAAGCTCATCAGGATATACTATGTTCATCCTATCGATCAGGCTGTATGAATACTTAGATTTTTATTTGATTAGATGCTATTTACGGTCCTTTGCCCTAGCGACTGTAATGATTTCACCAGATGAATTTACCATGCCTGCATTTGTAGCTGATGTTTAAAAACATTTGCTTTTCTAATGCTTCATTCAAATTATAATTAAAGTAAAACACGTTTTTATTAATAATGATAATATGATATAGACTATGGTTAAATATACAGGAGATCTAGAGATTTAGAATTTCTTTACTTTCCTTTAGTTTAAATAGTACATCGATTATCCTCTTTCTGCAATATTTCTTAAATTTGTCTATTTTTCTTTATTAGAAAACTTACTAGAAATATTATTTTTTGCCTTGTGAAAAGAAAGAAAAAATGGATGTTATATTTTATGTTTTCTTTGAAGAAACTTTTATAATCGGTAAGACATATTCAAAATAACTTATAATTACATGTACACAACTTAAAGAAATGACTTGAATGAAAATCTTATTTTTGTTATTACTTTTTAGAAAATACTTAAGCATCGCTAAATGAAACATTCCGGAAACAAGTATAATGGTACTATTTTGCAAAGAGCTAAAGCCACGAACCAGCGAAATGCGCCTTACCTAAAAAAAAATATAAGAATTTCAATAAAGATAGTTCAAATTGTAGCTTTTCATAACTGTTTTCCTTATTTAGATATCTATAATACTTTTTCATGAAGAGATTTGACAGTATGACATTGTTTTGAATGAAATTTGCATGAGGAACGTCATTATTTGTAACGTAACGTCATAACATCGTACCGTCGTAAAAATTCTTTGCAATAGAGCATTCTACTGTAAATGCTTACCTTTGTACACCTGAGCCTTACAATAGTTCTTTCAGAATTATGTACGTGTATTTTTAAAAGTATTTTTTAATACTCTAGACATATACATGCCACTGCATTATATGGCATTATTATTTGATATAACAATTTAATTCTTGAAAGTTTTTAAATTTTGTGATTGGATAAATATAATTGTTAATTCTTGAGAAATATAACTACAATTGTTTTCGCAATACAAAGTAAATCCCAGCGAAGCAATTGTTAAATCTTTTTCTTAGCAAGAATCTGGGCCTATAATAAAGAAATAGAATTATCAGAGTGAGTATGCTTTGTGTATGTGACGAACCCCATTCGTGGATTTTGATAATGAAATATATGTCTCACAGACTTCGTGACGTTTTAAACGACAAAGTTTTTCCAAGTGTCAAAGTTATCACTATAGTAAATCAAAGTTTTCAAAGTGTCAAAGTTATTACTAAAGTTAACTATAGTTAACTTTAGTAAACTATAGTTAACTATAGTATTTTTTGTTAAGATTCCAACATATATTTTTTTTCAGTAGAAGAAAGGCAAAATAATGTTTCCTGTAACAAGAATCCAAAATGGCGCGAAACTCGAAATGATGACGTAACGTCATAATCAGATTTACGTGTGAGATAATGAGTTAACGGTAGGCCCAAAATAGGCCCGCGGCACAAAGAATGTTAACGAGACCCAGCCTCCCCCATCCCCCGATGTTAAATTTCGTGTCTGGACTCAGCTTCTTTTAGTGGAAAAATATTATTCTAATGACAATTTAATTCAGCGTCAAATAATCACACATAGCGAGTCCCAAACAACATATCATACCTAAAATCCTACGGTTGCAATATCCGGAAACAGAATTTGTTTTACCCTAAAAATAGTATATCCCTTTAACCGGAAGTAAACAAAGCTCCATCGTCGAACTCCCTTGAAGTGACAGTTCTTGTAAGTCTGTGAAGCTACTGGATAATTTCGCAAGTAAAAAACAATTTCGGTGCTAATTTTTCGAAAATGGAAAATTGTGAAAAAGATTTAAGTCCAGATACAACAATCCTATCTCAACCTAGCAGTACATCAGAGAAACCTTATCGGAACTTACGGGAATATACAGATCAGCTTCACATATGGCTGTACCAGTATCGGACGTGGAGCTCAATGCAGTCTCTTTCAATGATGTTCCCATTAATGCTAAATAATTGCCAAATTCCCCAATATCCGAATCCTAACAGTAACTCTATATATACACAACATACCACCTCGACGTCAGCAGCAAGTAACACCACAACACATAACAGAGCACCGGGCCATTCCCAAGGGGCTCGTATTCAAAGAGGTAACCGTGAATACTTATGCAAATCCACTAATTAGACAAAAAAACTTGTTGTTTAAGTGAAATAAGTCCAGTCCCTTACCCTAGTTTGCTTAAGTGTGTTCTAGATGCGAAAGAGCAAGCCTCAATTAATCTTATGCTTCAATTAAATATGGTATATGTTGGACATTAATTGGAATTAATTATTTTCATTATTTCAGTTGGAACTGTATATTCCTTGCCACCATTATGGAAGAGAGTAGCAGCAGAAATAATTGACTTCATTGTATTGTTTTATTTAAAAGTAATGATGACAGTGCTGGTTTTAAGACAAATGGGTTATTTGTAAGTATTCTTGAAGTTTCAAGTTTAAAAATGTGATTAAAAATGTTATCGATATACTTAAAACTGTTTAGATATGTTTCATAATTTTAGCGCTATATAATGGGTCAAGATACGTACACCTTATTAGCTAAGGTATCTAATCATAAAAGCTTTTTGGCTACCCGGTTAGGCATATCCTCACAGCACAGGCTAGTCATAGACCAGTGTCATCTGTTTAATAAAGTTCTTTTTATGACATTGTAAAGCTCCCCATGCTACTTGATTTAATGACAACACATTAGAAGTCCTTTATGAAAATATTTCTTATCTAGATAATTCAGTTATTTTATACTAAAGTTATCTCTCTTCTAAGAATAAAATATATGGAGATAACCAACTGTATTCAAGCTCAAAAGTCCATTAAACAATGCAAATCAGGAGCAGAGCAAACACAGACCTCTAAAACATCAGAGGTGGGATCAGGTGCCATGGAAGGGTGAGCATACCCTACTGACTTGTCACCTCTGCTGTTTGCTCCTTGTCATGATCATGAAATCACAGAAAAAATCTCTATACAATTCAGTGTGTAAATAATGGCTGAACCATAAGTATGAAAAATGTAGGTCAGCATTAGAGGGTTATTAATTTCACAAATTAATTTAATCTAAAGTTATAAGTACAAGTGTATTTGTGAAGTTGAGTTCTCCTCGATTGTGTTTTATTGTAGAAGAGAAGATAATATGATTGAGCTTCCCGCGGATATAATGCCTAAGTTTGACTTTCTTGAGATAACGGAGATGGATGTGGAGAAAGCCTTCAGTATTACGTCAGAACTGATAGCACTGGAGGTCGTCAACAGGATGATGATCACTGTGTTTGAGGTGAAGACTGGCTTCTGTTATTACGTGTATTTTTTATACATGTAATTATTTACATAAATACATAATATCCCTGAAATACAGAAAGAGCAAACAGAGGTATTTTATGTTAAGCTTTAAAAAATATTTCATCTAAAACCATATACTGATATGTATAAAATTAATATAAAAGCTTTAGCTGTGATCTCAATTATAATTCATTTAATCTTTGATATAACCTTTCTTTCTGCCAGACCCTTTGTTTATGTAAAGGCCTGGGTGGAATGGTGGGCGGAGCTACACCAGGCAAGAGGATGCTGGGATTGAAAGTTGTTTCTTGTATACATGTCACACCACAAACCCAAGGAAAGGTATTGGTGTGTCCAGCACGGGATATTGGATTCTTTAGGTAAATATTTCTTTTTTTAAAATACTGAAAAATTTATATTGATAGGTATGCATTAAATTCAGAGAAAATCATGAAAATTTTGTGTAAAGAGTATCACATAGTATCAATCAAAATTTTATGTTATCTTGATGTTATTAAATATTATTCAGAATATTAATTTAGATTTCTGAATCAATATCAGTTGAATAGGAATAAATTAATTTATTTGTATGAAGAAAAAAAGGATTTTAGCAATAAAATTTGTATGAAAATAGCTGACAACTTCCCTTTCTTATTTTTTTTTTGAGAAATAAAAATTATATCTCATTGTATGATACATTTCAAAAATAGGCACACAATTAACATTAAATTGTTTCTATTTTTACAGTGCTTTAATAAGATCTGTCATCAAGAACTTTACAATGGCATTCTTTTTCCCTGCTTGTTTGACTGTCTTTATCTTCAAACACAACCGAGCTGCCTATGATATTCTGGCCAAAACTATAGTAGTGGATGCACGGCAAAATCAACAGTTTGTCTAACCTGGTTTCACTGAACTATTTTTTGTTTATTTTTTTTTTAATGTGAATAAATTGAGATGTTTTTTTTTATTAAGTTGATCATTAAAATATTACTTCTCTGCTGTTACAAACTTTATTTTAAAGTTTTTGCCTTCAGTTCATGCTACTGAATTTAAAGCCTTATTCAACAAATGTTATGCATAATATTTAAAGGTATGGGATGCTTGTATTAGAGCATCTAAGAAAAAAAAAATAATAAGCTTGTTATAAAATTGATTTTATTAAAATAATTCAGGTATTTGTTTGTCACATTGAATGAAGAATAATAATTTCAACAGGGCCCAAAAATTGTACAAGAGGTAATTATGTTCATTATATTGAGAATTTTTTGTCTTGTCTTTTAAGATACCAATAGTGCCATTAAAATTGTGGAACAATTATTCATTCGTAGTACTGACCTATGGTATACATGTAATATAAGTAAATGATTTTTTTTAATGTAAGAAAGTAAAAAGGATCTCTCGTGGAGTATGATTGGATATAATTTTATGATTTTTATCCAAAATGTAAATTTTCATTTCACAAGCCTTTGGTTACCAGATGATTTTTTTTAAACTGCAGAGTGTGTAAAAATCATAAATCAGTTAATTCATTCTATTGCATGTACTTAAGTACACTAAATAGAAAATAGTAATTATTTGCCTAAATCCAATGTAGAATACGAATCATGATTGGCAAACCAGAGACGTTTTAAAAACAAAAGAGTTGGGTTTGGTGCTTAAGAGAAGCAAACATCCTTCTTGAGTGTTCACATGAGCTGTGAGCTTTCTGTATTGATCAGGTAGAAGTAGTAATATTTAGTCAGTCATGGTAAAAAACAGTTCTTATAGTTCAGATGGAATAATTTCCATCTCTCTCATCTTCTGATAAAATATACTATTCGATATGTTCACCTCCTTTGACCTTATTGGTGAAAATAAGGATTTATTTTCTTCAACGTTGAAATAAAAATGGATCAGAAAATTCCAAATTGATATATAATAAACTGTTTTGGAAAGTTATTTCACTTGCGTTCAACTTTTACGCTGGTGAACAAAACATCCAGGCATGTAAAATATGGGTAAGAGTGTGGACTTTGAGGGGCTGCAGGCAACCTGCCCTTCTCCTAACGCTTTTTTCCTACGCAAGTTTATACACAACCGTTTCCAACGATAAATTAAAGTCCAGGCTTTTTTTTTTATATCATTGACAGGTGCTTTTTCAATAAAAATGGAACTCATAAATTTACTTACCTGGTTATTGATCATTTGCAAAATTATTTTGTTAAAACACATTCTGATTGCACACACAATTACTCTGAAGTTGACATCAAAAAGATGCTTGAGTTTCTGATTGACAAAGGACAATGTCTATGTGGTTTTTGGAGACCAGGTCTTCCAACAATCTATTGGAATTCCAATGGGTACCAATTGCGCTCCGTTATTAGCAGACCTATTTTTGTATTCATATGAAGCAGAATCTGCAAATTCGTATGTGTGAAAAGTAAAAAACACTTGCTGTGGCCTTCAACTCGATATCGAGATATATCGACGACGTATTGTCAATTAACAATGGTAATTTCCTTTCCTACGTCGATACGATATATCCTGGTGAGCTTGAGATAAAAGATACCAAAGTCTGACACATCTGTTTCATACTTGGACATTTTACTTGAAAAGACGTTAAAGATAATCTAACAATCAAGCTATATGATAAACGTGATGACTTTAACTTTTCTATCGTCAACTTTCCGTACTTATGCAGCAATATACCTTCATCACTAACATACTGAGTTTATATATTTCAGTTGATTCGATACGCAAGAGCATGCTCTACGTATGAACAATTTCCAAAACGAGGTGAATTATTGACAAGCAAGTTGATGAAACAAAAATATCAACAGTCTCGTTCAGTATAATTCAATTCCCTTAGCTCTTACCTTTAAACTTACTGTATGCATTCTGCTTTAAAATACATTCTTTTTAAAGTAATATACGCCGTATGGATGCCGATTTGTATGTGAAACAAAATGATTAAATGATTTGAAACACATAAAATGTAATGAAAAAATAATATTTCCACAAAATTTAACTATAAAACTCGTTGTAATAACAGAACAATAAAGCAATATCTGCAATCAAGAATTCAGTCTTTTCATGAATATTGATAAAGGAAGTGCGTAAACAGTAGGTCTAAATATAGACACGTATGTCCACGGGAAATTATAGACAACGAGGCACGTTGCATTTTGACAACGATTATTAATAAAAGGTTAATATGCGTCATAACAGAGTATAGATGGTTGATACTGATTACATTTAAAGATAAGTTATATTAATAGTAACACGCCATCCATGTCAAAAGTGAGTTGTATCTCAAAGGGCTTACCTCGTTTTCTTGACGCCGTGTTTGTTTATCAATCTAAAAGTAGCGACGGTGTCACGTGGTGGATTTACTGAAAAATAGACATTATTCTCCTTGCAGGATAATAAATAATTATAATTTGATAACTTTATAACGAATTTTATTTAAATAGTGTAATTTACAGCATTTTCGTAACTTTTATTGGTAAACAAAATATATAAATTTCCAGCCGTATTTTAAAATGGCACACGTTATAGCGTATATTACTTTAACTACCTTATATATGGTACTATACTTTTTCCTGCATGTATTCGTATTGTACGAAAGCCTATTAGGATCTATCTAGAGAGAAAAAAAATTAAAAGGCGTTATTTCGAAAAGGCGTAATAACGCGAAAAAAGGCGTTTTTACGCCTTTTGAAAAGACGCCTTTCCATTCCAAAAGGCGTTATTACGCCTCTAAAACGCGTTATTACGCCTTTCTAAAAGGCGTTATAACACCTTTCCAGTCTAAAAGGCGTTATTACGCCTTCCAAAAGGCGTTATTACGCCTTTCTTAAAGGCGTTATTAAACTTTTTTTTAAAGGCGTTATTACGCCTTTCCAAAAGGCGTTATTACGCCTTTCTAAAAGACGTTATTACGCCTTTCCAAAAGGCATTATTACGCCTTTATAAAAGGCGTTATTACGCGTTTCCAAAAGGCGTTATTACGTCTTTATTTTGAATTAATGATTAAACATACTAGCCAAACCGAGGGGTGGGGTGGCTGTTCATTACAAATAGGTATCTATGAAACATTTTTAATGAAATCTTTGATACAGATTCTGGATGTACTGAAAATGTTGCTCCCTTTCTGCTGAATCTATCAGACACAAACTGTAGAATTGGTGCCTCCTGCCAGGATTTCATTTGCTGTTCAGAGATATCTATAATTGGAAGGACTTTGGCATATGATTTCAGTGTTGATCCCTGTTCTCACACTTTAAATATTGGCATTGAGGATTTTCAGTATCAACAATCACTTGTCAACTTTGAGTATGGGGTCACTCAAACATTCACCATTGGCCAGATCTTCATTTTAGAGTAAGCAACTTTGTTACTTCAACAACATACATTGATGTTATTTTAAGTATTACTGAACAGTGAATGTACCCAGCAAAAAAAAAGAAGAAAATTTTTCAACTTTTGTATGATAAGTGTTAGTATTACAATTGTAATAGGATTTGTTGTATTAAAAGCTTAGTCCTTTATCAGCTGATTAATGTCCATCTTTGATTGACCTTCAGATACAAGGTGACAGACTTGACAGGACAGAGACAATTTCTGATTGACCTGAAGCTCAGTGCTTGCTTTGATGAGGGCCAGCCCTGTCAGCAGGCCGTACCCATCCTCAAAAACTACCTGGTGACTAAACCTCAGTGTGCCTGGTACACAGGATTTTTAGAAACGGGTATGAAAATCTCTTTTGGCATATGCTTAAAAGAAATAAACTTGATACTGAATAATCAGTATATATAATGTGAATCATGCTTAATTTATTGAGCTTCTAGAGAGTTTTGATATTACATTAAGATGTTACATTTTCAGTTATTTTCATGTTGAAAGAATATATAAATTACAAAGTATTATTAAAATGTTTTGGATAGAACAAAGTGATTTGTGTATTACAACAGACCAGTTGTTGATTTAATTTACAATCCTTTTTTACTCACTCAGGCTTCTCCTACACCAACTGGCTGAGTTCTCACGGACTAACAGGTACTACTGTCCTACAGCCCAGTGATGTAGCGAGTCTACTCAGCACGCTCAGAATCACAAAGTACATGCAGTCTCCGTCCTGTAACTCAATGACTGGGAACTACGAAAACTCATATCAGGGTTGGAGGTCATGTAAGTTGTGGTCATGATTTCTTGTGCAAGTACATGCATATTATTGTCTTTGTGGTGTACTGTTTAATTAGAATTCTCCTAGAAATATATATTGCTATAAAGGTTAACAAAAAAAAATATGTGTGTTGAAGTACAGTGTGTGTTAATGCTTCATTGCAGTGTGTCCGAATGATCAGATAACCAACAGACCAGTGATGAACAGCAGTTTGTCTACATGCATCCTATCTAAGACCTGTACAGGGGTGAACTGTTGTATCAGTGTACCCAGACTCAGTCTGTCTGTGGAAGCCTATGTAGAGGTCAACCCCTGTAACCAAACTCTTCAATTGGGAATAGAGAATTTACGCTTCAACAGGAGTCTGTATGGTTACAAGTTCGGAGAACATGAACAGTTTGATCTTTATGGATTTGTAGTAATTGAGTAAGTGAACTTGCAGATTCATTACAAATGTCTATTTATCCAAATATTTAAAGTACATGTACATGTACAAATGTACTATTCTTTTTTTCAGTTTTGTGATAGTGGACTTGCCATTTGGAGGGAGCAATGGTCAGTACCTGGTCAGTGTGAACATGAGTATCTGCTTTGAGGATGCACAGCCTTGTGACACTGTAGTTTCTGTGTTCAAGGATTCACTTTTAAACAAAGAAGACTGTAATAGGAAAAAAGACTTCTTAGATCCAGGTTGGTATAACACTGGTGATTCACTCACCAGTTAACAAGTATAAGTACTACATCAGGATTAATTTATGTATAAAATACTTGTATTTAGGATTTTCCCTTGCTACATGGAAATCTCAGCGTGGTATAACTGACAGTGGTCCCCTGGACGTACACAATGTGAAGTTGTTGCTACAGGACCTGGGGGTGGCATCTTTTGTGAGGGAGCCCTCAGACAGGTGTGACTGGACCTCTCCCACCTTCTCTGGAGCCAATGCTGATGGATGGACTGATGGTTAGTTTTTATATTTCTTTGCTTATGAATGATCTTTTTCTCTCCATCAGTCCTTCTGTATGACAACAGAAAGTACATATGAATATGACTTGTGTGCCTGTTTTCAAATCCTTTTATGTTTCAATCATGATTATATTGTTTCAATTAAATAAAAGAGAGTAATTAAATGTGCATTCTATAAATCAAAAAAATTTCCATTCATAATTCATACTGTGTATATCTTTTATCTGATAGCTGTTTTAAATTTGATTAATATTCTATAAGGCTGTAATACAACAACTGAGGGTTTGTCTCCCCTTGGTGACAAGGTGCGCTGTTCCATCTCCCCCTCCTGTATAGATGTACACTGCTGCCTGAGATCTGACACACTTCAGGAGATGTTTGATGCCTACATCTATCTCGACACCTGTAACAGTAAGGTGACAGTAGGCATAGAGAAGCTCCAATGGAACGATACACTGGTCGACTATCAGTTCGGAACCTCCATGCATGTTTCTCTTCTTGGGTTGATCAATCTTGAGTAAGTTATTTTTTCATGGATTGCAATTTTTTTCAGTCAGTTTGTGTCTAAAAATGCTGCAGATTTTCTTGAACATATAGGCTATTCATATACCCTAAAATCTTGAAAATAAGACGGATTTAATAATAAGCCAGTTTTGAAAATAAGCCACCTATTTCTTGCACTAAAAATTACTCGAAAATAAGCCTGTTTTGAAAATAAGCCGGTCATGACAATGCCTAAATTGAACACAGTATCAGTTTAATTATTTTATTATAAATATTCCATGACATGACAATAAATTATGATTCTATTCAAAATTCAAAATAAAATGTTTACAACTATAATAAAAGCATAAAAATTCAATCAAAGTCCAATATTTTGATTAAAAATTATTGTTATAGTTAGAATACCATGCGTAGCCTTAAAACCATAAAAATTCAAAATCCAATATTTTGATAAAAAGTAAGAATACTATATGCGCAGCTCTAAAACCATAAAAATTTGAAGTCCAATATTTTCATGATAGCTAGTCAGAATATTATGTGTAAAACTAAAAAAGCCGCGGCTTATTTTCAAGATTTTAGGGTATTCCATGACAAACTTTAAATGAGAACAATAATGAATTCATCTTTTAAGAAGCCAAAATTTTCTAAACCTTACTCCCATTTGCAAGTATTTTTTAATTTTTCAACACATCTCAATCTTGAGCGAACAAACACAAGTCCTGTTAAGTTTGTAAAAAAAAAAATCAAAATATACGCAAAATTACGCATCATCTCACTTCAAAAGGATGTTTTATTTAATCAACAAAGAGAAATAAAAATATCATTTGCCATGATGATCATGATGAGGCACCAGACTTTCCAGTCGAATACGACTTAACCAATAATGGCCACTACTAGGAACCCTCGCATCCTTTCGTATGAGCAGATCAAAACTTCGATCGTTGTGAAATTGGTTTGTGCTGAGTTTATGAATCTGCCAGTTCAAATCCCAAATAGCGGTGCCATCGTATGATTCTTCAATGGTATGATTGTTTAGTAAAATATCAACTCTCCCAAGACCATTAAAGGTTTTACATGCGCTCAGTTGTAAGTTGGTGAGAGGTTCTCCATTTGTACGGAAAGTGATTCTGACGTAGCTGTTCACATCGGCCAGAATGAGGTAGTCATGTCTCGCGTGAGCGTTATTTACCGTGTAATTGTTTCTGACTACAGGGAGTATGTGGTAATATTGCTCCTTTATACTTTGACATATAGAGGGGCTAACTCCGGCCGTGTGACGACACGTCCTGTGCACTGGGTCATAGTCAAACAGAACAACGTTCTCATACCAGGTACTGGATCGATCTACAGGATAATGTTAAAAAAGTTGATGTCACTACATGTATTCGGCATTATTTTCCCCCTAAATGTACTTTGTTCAAATGGCACTGTTTATTATAGACAATTCTAATTTTAACCTATGTAAAGATTATTTTTTGAAATATTTTTACCTTGTTTTTGAGAAGGTTTTATAAAATAAAAAAAGTCCTTTTAAAATACAAAAAAAAAATGAGTGTCCTTTCTTCCGACTAGATCCGATGTACCAGCACTGAATAATGATCCCTGTATAATGACTCCGTTGCAAAGGAATAATAATGTTTTTAAACTTAAATGCAATGCCTTTAAGCTGGGATATATTTTTTAAATCTACAATATATGATTGTATGGATACCTCTATATATTCCGAAATACTGACGTTTCCTGGGTTTTTTACGTGCAAAGAAAACGTCAGTACCGGCGCCATTCAGAAAACTGGGAATTCGCTGCCTCCAACCGAGGTGGCATTCTCGGGTTGATTTTCGATACTTGCAAATTAAATGTCAAACTAGTGCTAATTGTAACGGGGACCGTTACAGATGTTCCCCAAACGCTCCCCAACTCCCTTTTTGTGCCCGTGTGGATATGCCCTGATGCCTGCAATCCTAGTCCCCAGCTATGGGTCAAATAGCCGCACTGCCTTGTGGGAAGGCTTTGGAAAGTCAAAGGCTATGGAAGATAATCCAGACTGAAAATCCGTGTAGATGAACACGAAAGCAAGGGAACGCAATCATCTAAGGGAAGGACATCCCTGAAAGAAAAACCACTGGCCCTCCGAGTCCAGGGAGTTATGCTTAGGGCCAGTAACCCTAACATGTCAAACAATGCAGCTACAGAAACCTTAACCAGTGAACAAAATGATGGAAGAAGGATTGATACCACTCAGGATACTGATAGTATGACGGGTGAATCTCCCACCCTGATATATGTCCTTCGACCAAAAATAACATGTAGAGTAGGCTGCTGGAAGTGCGGACCCTCTACCAAACAGGAAATCTAGCACAAGTGGTGAGAGAAATGGAGCATTACAAGATCAAGCTTCTTGGAGTAAGTGAAACTAGATCGACAAACACGGGGGTCAAAACAACTAGTGCAGGACATCAAATACTTTATACTCTGGAAGAATTCACAAACATCATAGTAGAGGAGTAGCAATAATCACAATAAAAGAAGGTTATAAAAGTCTATTAGAATGAAAGCCTGTGAATGAATGGATCGTAACAGCAAGATTCAACTCAGCTTTTCCCAAACTTACTGTAGTGGTATGCTATACACCAATAGATGACGCAGAAGACGACGAGAAAGTCTCCTTTACGACAGCTTACAAGAAGTAGTAGACAATACACCATCTCATGATGTTCTGCTTATCTTGGGAGACTTAAATGCAAAAGTTAGGAAAAGCAACCAAGGTAAAAAAAAAAAAGCGCCATGGGTAAGCAAGGCGTAGGAGAATGTAACAGCAATGGAGAGAGGCTGTGTACTTTCTGCCAAGAAAACAACTTAATAACTGATGGGACTATATTTATGCACAAAGATATCCATAAGACAACATGGAACTCCACAGATGGTCATACGAAAAACCAAATTGACCATGTCATCATTTACAAAAGATGGAGAAGTAGTCTCCTGGATGTGGTTGCAAAACAAGGAGCAAATGAGGGAGGTAACCACTCATTAGTATTGGCTAAAGTCAAGTTGAAGCTATGAGATCTTTTCAATTAAAAGTCCAGAACAAGTTTGCGGCTCTTATCGAACACTCAGATAAAATTGATATGGAAACATTTAATGAGGTACTATTAGATAATGCTCAACAAGTACTTGGCTCAAGAAAGAGGAGAAAAGAGGAATGAAACTCGGAGAATACATGGAAAATACCGGTAGTAGAGCAACGTAAAAAAAAGAAAAAGAAAATCCTATCAACTAAATCAAAGATACAAAAAGATCAGCTCCAAGCAGAATTTCGGACTATAGACAAAGAAGCTAAGAAAAATGCAAGAGCAGATAGGAAGGCATGCACTGAAAAACTAGCTGATGAAGCAGAACAAGAAGCTTTTAAACAAGATATGCAAACCCTCTATCGAATCACCAAAACACTAGCAGGTAAATTCAGTCAGCAGATTTACCAATAAGAGACAAAAGAGGCCTTTTATTACAAGTGCAATACTTTTGGTTCTCATTAACATCGCTTTATATGGTTCGTTTATAAAATTTGAAAACTAATTGAAATATTTTATCTGAATATCGAGAATTGTTTTCATTTCGTGCATTTTAAAAACTTGCAACTCCTGTATTGAAATGAGGAGTGATGTTTTCTTTTCATCCATATTGGTGAGTACTAAATGTATTATACTATATGTTTTTGTAATGGCACCGGTTCTGACGATTTCCTGGCACGTAAAGTATCAAAATAAAAAAGCCAGGAAAACGTCAGATATTTAGGACTAACCTCTACAGAGCCCACACGATTTCCTACAGTATTGGGCCGTCTCACAATCACTGCATATTGCCGCTAGGGCGGCTGGATTACGACAGTCAGGGGCGGAGACATCGCCACAGGGCGTGGACGACGGTACTTGAAAATGATCCACATCTATAAAATAAATGTGATCCATGAATAAATGCTAACAGAAAACAAAATTGAATAAAAAATTGAAATTTCCTTATTACAAATGATCAAAACGTAAGATAGTTATTGGTAGTTTGACAAGAACCGATATTACAAACACTTTTTTATATATCTTGTGAATGTATTTTCATTTCAATTTCATACCCGTGTTACAAATCTCTTTAGGACAAAATTCTATGCTATATGACGTCACGTCTCTTTTTCCTAGAACACCCTGCCCAGACGAACAATCTGGTTTCTGTGGGTAAAAATATACCGGTAATATTATTATCTGAATAGAGAATTACCAATCAATTATTTCTGATATCTGCATAATTGTATTATTATAAATGTTAAGTCAAAAATTACAATATTAAACATTTTTTTTATTCGTTTGGACAACTTTAATTAAACAAACAAAGAGGAAACTTATTTAATATCGACATTAATTTGTCTTAGAATCAGGTCGCCCGCGTGGCGCAGTGGTTAGAGCGTCTGCTATAGAGTCGCAAAGTAAGGAGTCAATCCTTAAGTCGCGTGACTGTGGCACGTGGAGACCGGTCCTTGGGATGAAACCGCATAGACCGAGGTCCCATGTCGCAGTAGGTGCTGGCACGACAAAGATCCCTCCCTGCTCAATGGCCCTAAGTGCCGAGAATAGGACAAACTTTGTAGCTCTCCACCAGCAAGTGGTGGCGTCTCCATATGAGTGAAAAATTCTCGAGAAGGACGTTAAACAATTTACAATCAAGCAATCAATCTAGGAACAGCTAGTGAACGTTTACTTGTTAAGAAAATCTTTTGTGCTTGTTTCAGTGGAAAAGGGGGCGTTTGAAAAAGCTCAAGAAATAGAATGTTTATCGAAATGGATTAGATTAACTAATCTTATTTTCAACACCTAATATTTAAAGAATATTTTGAGAACTTTTCAAAGTAATACCTTAGCACAGCCAAAGTTCTTCACCTTAGATCCTGTTGAAAGGATTGTTGTATTCACGTAGCACTAAAACAAACAAGTTTCTTCACTCATCGCACAGCCAGTCTTAAATATCTGTGTTCATTTAAATATCAAATGAGAAACTTATGTTTCAGATATCGTTTTATGACCAAGCTGAATTCTTACTGAATGTGAATTTTAGCTCATCTGAGCTGAGACCTCAAGTGAGCTTTTTTTTATCACCAAATGTCCGTCGTGTGTCCGTCCGTCTGTAACGTTTTCACATTTTCAACTTCTAAAGAACCACTGGGTAATTTATAACCAAACTTGGTACAAAGCATCCTTGGGTGAAGGGGAATTTAAATTATAAAAATGAAGGGTCATGTCTCCTGACAAGGGGAGCCAATCAAGAAAAGACAAAAATAGAGTGGAGTAAAAATCTTCTCAAGAATCTCATTGGGCCAGAAAAGCTAAAACTTATGTATAAGCATATTGGGGTAGAGTAGATTTTAAATTGTTCAAATCTTGACCCCGGTCGTAAGGCGGACCACAGTAGGAAATGCAAGCTTTACATTGAGATATTTAGAAAAAATCTTCTCAAGAACCACTGTGACAGAAAAGCTGAAACTTATGTGGAAGCATTCTGGGGTGGTGTTTATTCAAATTGTTTAAATCATGTTCCCCATGGGTAGGACGGGCAACAATAGATTTTACAAGGTAGAAAATCTGATAAAGAACAAAGTCACTCAGGTGAGCGATGTGGCCCATGAGCCTCTTAAATTATTTACATTAAATATTTAAATTGTCTAAATTTTTCTAATTCCCTATCTAATGTATAGTTATATTAAATGTGGAAAATAATAAGAGAGTAAAATAACCTCATGTGCGCATTCCACAAGGTTGATACATCGGTCAATGTTTGATTGTGTAACTCCAGAACAAGATAGACAGTGAAGAATTGGAGCTGAATTTAAAAAATATTTTTAATTTATTATTACTCTTATAAATATGAAGGGAGTATAGTATTCGTTAATTCTAAATGAACGTTCGTCCATGCGTGCAAGTAGTTACTAAATATATTTCCTAGAATGATCAGAACAGTTCGAAAAAACTACTCACATGTGTTTTGTCCACAGACAATTGACCAAAGAAAGCAAGGCAAGGATAGGTAACGCCAGTCTAGTTGGAAAATTTAGACATTTAAAACAATCATTAACTATCATTTACTTAATTTTTTCTCCAAATTTGATAATTAAAAGGAAAATAACATTTAGCTTACATTTCATAGCCAGTCTGTTCATAAATCCACACAAGAGTGCGAGAATCAGGTTCACTTAATCTATAAAGTTACCTGTCGAAGATAATTATCTTGGGCAACAGTACTTGATGAAATAAATCTTTAAAGGTATAATTGCTCTAGATTTACATTTATTTCGTTTTACATCAAAGGGCAGGTCATTAGTGTTTGCATTTCTTATAATTTACACATTCTTCGAATCAAGAAGACAATATTACTAACTGATGGTATCAGTGAAATTAAATTTGACTACTTTATATTAAAGACAAGGTCAGGTCAAGGTCATCAGCTTTTTCCTAGACATCATGAATAAAAAACGACTGACATTGCCAATTATGCGATCCTTACCTGTATCACAAAAGATTGACTTTTTTGGCATGAAAAGATGCTATAATAAAGGGCCTATTAGATGATTTAACTCAATTGACCTTAATACTTTAACTAAAATTCTTGGCTGATCCGAAATTTCTCTATTAAATTCTTGCCAATTATGCGATCCTTACCTGTATCACAAAAGATTGACTTTTTTGGCATGAAAAGATGCTATAATAAAGGGCCTATTAGATGATTTAACTCAATTGACCTTAATACTTTAACTAAAATTCTTGGCTGATCCGAAATTTCTCTATTAAATTACATATTTTTATATGCTTTTTCTATTTCAATTTTTCTCATTTTCACATATGGTAAAGTTGTCACATAAAGAAACAAAATGATACAAAAATAAAAAGTTTTGATCATTTACTAAGAGAGAAAAAATATTTTTTACGGATTTTTTGCTCAAATCTCGTCTCAGATTGGAAGCTTGTAAAAGCTTACACAGTTCTAGCGTGAAAAAATATATTTATTTGATATGTTTAGGAAATTGATCCCCTTATTATTAATTAAACTTACATTTGAAAAGTTCTTGAAGTCTTTTGATTGTATTAAAATTATAACTAAATTCATTGTTCTATAATAATTTTGAGAGTCAAAAAAGAAGATATTTTCATACGCCACCATTCCGCCAAAAATAAGTTCCTGCAAGTTTTCAAACGCGGTTTTCCATTTCTATTTAAAGTTGTACAATTGTGATGAGGAAAGAGAAGTATGGTCTTTAAAATCTCTTACACTTAAATACAAGTATATAAGACATAAGCACATGTACTTTGAATATTTTACCTAGTCAGAAACCAGAGAAGAATCCTACCTTAATACTAGTTTATTTTTGAAAGATCCCCCAGAATAATTCTCCTGTAATGAGTAATGCAAGATGGAGTTTGCATGATTAAAAGGTTTTGTTTTCCTCAATTGCAAAATAAGACATGTGGAAAATATGAAACATTTACTCACCATAAATATCTAAACTTACCACGGAAAGAGATATTGAAACATGTTAAACGTGATGATTCGGAAATAGATTTGACTTCGTTTGATAGATTTGTCCTTTTATTACCGAAAACAAGGTCGTGTTTCTCAGAACATAGAGATATTAGTTGCACATACGCGATGAACGCTAAATACGACTCATTTAAATATCGTTAGTTTTATGAAATTATAACCTCCAGGATAGGTATTGCAAACTAAGGTCAGGTCTTTCAGCAATCCGTAGGGATGTCCATGGGTAAAAATATGTTTCTTTATTAGAAGATAAAAAATCATCCAATGACTTCGAAATAAGATCACAAATGTACAGATTCTGCCACACATATTTGTCTGTTTCATATTTGTATCCTTTACTTGTTATTAATTACTTTATTGCAAATAAAACAACCAAATTAAATGAACATCGAATAGGGACATAGGTTTACTCTATATTCAATTCTTATATTCGATGCAGCAACATTAAATTATCATTAGCATTTGAGTATCTACATGTATTGTCTTTGTCGATGCATTAGAACATTCAAAACCAAGACATGCTACGGACCTATGGTAAATATCAGGAGGGTTACCACGGTAAATTTTATGGTTGTTTATTAAATAATGACTTTGTTTTGAAATACAGTCCAGCGTTGGGTCATGATTCGTACTAGTTATCATTCCGTGAAATAAAATATATGGAGATAACGAACAGCGTTCAAACTCTAAAGTTGATTTCAATACATAAATCAGGAGCTTGCAAACATAGACCTCTAAAACATCACAGGTAGGCTCAGCAGCCATAGAAGAAGGGGGCATTCCCTGCAGACCGTTCACATCCGTTGTGTGCCTCTTGCCATGGTCGGAAAATAAGGAAAAATCCGTCGACAATTCAGTATGTAGTATGAAGACTGACAATTAGATTGAAAATATGCAGTCAGCATTTGACCTTTTATTAGATTGTATTTGCTGTCAAGTTCAGTGTTTCAACCATAGAACTTACGAAATGATGACTTCAGTCGAGACTGTTGATATTTTCCCAGCAACTTGTTTGTTAATTACCGCGGTTTAGAAATAGTATAGCATGCTCTAAATGAGATATAAACCCCGTATGCAAGAGATAAGGGTATATTGCGGCATAAGTAAAGAGATCTAGAGTTGAAGATTGAAAAGTTAGTCATCACATTTATCATAAAGGTTGTTAAGTTACCATTAACGTTCTTTTCTAGTAAAATGTCCAACTATGAAACAGGTGTAGATTGTTAACTGATAATACAATGTCGGGTTAAAGGTTATAGCAAGACGTTTTCTTCTCATGTTTGTTAAGATTTAGAATAAAGTCTGCTTCATGTGAAAGCAAAAATAGGTCCGCTAATAACGGATCATAATTGATACCCATATGAATTCCAGCAGATTGTCGAAAACCTGGCTTCAGGATCATGAAACATCTTAAGCTTAAGGTATACCTTTACTCAGATGACTAAAAATTCAACTGATAAGAACGAAAAACCAACTATTCCACATTATACACCTACAATTCTTGTGTTAAATTTCAATTTCGAATAACTAGGTCAATGACCTACTTTTCATGCTACTGACCTCTGAGTTTTTCTCGGGAAATACCTCTAGTAAATTTTTCACACTATGTACAATTTTTTCTTCCCTCACAAAATATTACAAGCAACAAAACTCTTTAAATAATGAAATATTATAGCAATGGAACAGCATTCAGAATAAATTTATCAATCTCTTAAACCGCGAAAACCCTACAATCTTTTTTTTTTTAGAAATTGTACTCTTATTTAGACTTTTTATTTTGTTGTATAATTTTTACATATATAGAGTATCAATTTCTTAAGGGAACACTGGAATATAGAGTTTGTTATATAGAGTTGTTTGACATCTGGTAAAGTTCTACTTACTGGGGCGCATCCAAAATTTCTAATCACTGAGCCGTCAGTCGAAGTAGTTGTAGACACGTAACACTGGAAAAAATAGACTTATAATAAAAAAAAAAAAGACTTAGAATGAGACTGTTGATTTTCTTGTTTCATCAACTTATTTGTCAATTTATCATGTTTTAGATATTATCAAAGAGCATGCTCTTGTGTATCGAATCAAATGAGAGATACAGACCCCTTATCTGGGTGATAAGGGTATATTCCTGCATAAGTATGGGAAGTTGACGAATTAGATTTACAGCCATCACGTTTGTCATGAAGCTTGGTTGTTGGGTTACCATTAACATCCAAATATGAACCAGTTGTGTCAGACTTTGAATTATTGTCTTCTTAATTTAAAATTCACTGGACTATAATAAGTTGAAATATGAATGAAAATAACTTTTTTTTTGTTAATTGATGATACGTCGTCGATATATCTAAATGTCAAGTTGAAGGCAATAACAATTGTTTTCTTGTTCTCCAGTGTAAGAATTTGAACAAATTTTGCACCATATAAATACAAAAATAGGTCTGCTACATGTAATAACGGGTCGCAACTGGTATCCGTAAGAACCCTCAACAGATTGTTGGAAGACCTGGTCTCCAAACACATACATATTATCCATCCGATCAGAGACAAGCAACTTTTTAATATCAACTTCAGAGTACAATCAAATTAAATAATTTGAGTCAACGTTGGAAAATTTTCTGGAATTCAATTATTATTTATCATTAACAAGAAATTGAAGTTCTCCCATTGCATAGTGTATTTAAAACTAAGCTTCAAATTGATTTTTGAAAACGAGACTAATTAGACAAAAGGATCCGCCCTTGGCAACAAATTACAGATCTCAATTAAATATCTTAGATATCTTTACGAACCTCACTGGAACATTCACTTAGATAAACACAAGGATCCGCCCCATTCTTTACATTTCTGCACAGCAAACAATGAAGAATCGGATCTAAGTAATCGAAGAAATAAAGAGAATATTAACTCATTTGTTGATGTTTAAATTGCTATCATTAATTTTAATTGAAGAAACAAAAATAATCACCTGGATCTGCCAATGTCAGGGTCCATATTGTACCAATCACAATTAGACAGTCTGTATATTTATGTGAATAGTAAAATTGAATGAGCGAAATTCATGAAAATTAAACAAAAATCTTAGCAAGATTCCAAATAGAGCTGTCAGAAAAAATAACAATGATATATTAAACAATAATAGACCCTTACTGATTCCAACCATTTTTGAGTTACTCAATAGCAACTGATAAGATACTACAAAAGTCATGTAGTTCCGATCAGGGCTAACCTAGTATTTGTCAAATGTATGGAACTTTTTTTTTTATCAAAGGATGATAAAAAACATATATTAGAACTTTCTGTACCTACAATTACAAATTGTACATCTATATTTGTAGTTACAATTACTAATTGTACATCTATATCTGTACTTACAATTACTAATTGTACATCTATATCTGTACTTACAACGATTGTAGGGTTTTCGCGGTTTAAGAGATTGATAAATTTATTCTTATCATGGAATATAAAGTTCCGAATATCTAACAATAAAACATCTCAAACGATGAAATCAAATCCCCACAAATCCCATAATACCATATATGATCATCAAAATTACCTGCTTAATGTTTGAAAAGTTTCTTAAAATAAAATATGTCAGAAAAATATCAAGGTAAATACGATATCAAGTTATTAAATCCAGTTATCCCATAACGATTTTTTTTATTCTCACACTAAAGATTATTTTTAAGCATTTATTTCTAGAGACAAGATTGTATGCTGCCCCCCTCTGCAGTGGGTAGAAGACAAGCGGCAAACCAAACAATACAGACAACATTCTGTAAAAAGGAACTCTGTAACTCAGGTGATGCCAGCATTTCTCTCTAAGCACTAATTTGTAGACATCTGTATACAGATATATATAATTTAAGAAAAATCCAGTGTTTGGTACAGTAGAATATATCCAATGAAAAAAATTCAAGAATCACAATACTCGAACATCAATTTTACTGTTAGCGCTTTCTGCCTTTAATGGCTCTTCCATATATATATATATAATATATAAATATATGTAAATGCCAAACGTAATTATATGTATAAGGGAAAGTATTAAAGTTACCTATAACGAACAGGTTTGTTGTACTTACACCTGGTAATACCAGTTATTTTTGTTTGTACTAGGTGTTTTGTGTGATGTGACTGGTTATTTAAAATATTAAGATTGCCACTTTTCCTAAGCATTAAGAATAAAAGTAAAATTTGTCAATAAAACTCGTTTATAAAATTGAAGTTTAATAATTTTTAGATGAAAAAAGATTTTTGATATATTTTTATGTGAAATGCTATTAAAATATATAAGTCGTAATATTTTACAGAAAATATTAACTTCAGATCTGTGTCCATGCACCTTTAAAGCTAAATCGGGAAAATATGAGATTTACAGATGTATAACCTTTACAGATGTAAGCCGCTTTCAGGAACCCAGCACAGATCCATGTGTCGATGCCACACCCACGGAGTGTCACGATCATTCCAAGCTATCTACTCTCTGTAGTGACTGCGAATATGCTCAATACTGCAAGAAATCATGCGGAATCTGCCAAAGTAAGAGAAGTGGCTTTTTACTGAACATATTTCTGCTATCCATGGTTGATATATGTCTGTATCTATACATTAACTGACCAGACATTAAAGCATACTTTTATAAACAAATTTCGTTTATGTTAACTTTCTTCCTTTTTACAGATAATGCACATAATGGCGTGTGGTACGAGAATGTCGTCCTGTTTGATTATGACCCCGTCCACAAGACTTGTCGACACAGTTCTTCAGTTGACTCTTCCATCTGCCGAAGTATTACACAAAGTAACCATAAAATAGTACCAGTGATGGAAAATAACACGACCCTGAATCATGCGCACGCCAAACACGACTACCTAATTCTACCCTACCACGACAGTTACATCAATCTCAACTTCCGGACAAATGGCGAACCTCTCACGAGTATTCAGCTCAGCGCCTGTCAAACAACTGGGCATGGGCGAGTCGACATCCTGCTGAATAACAACGTGATAAAGCAATCATACACGGGGACAGACGTATGGAATCTAAGATGGCAAATCCATAAGCTGAATACATTCAATTTGAATAATACAAGTACCTTCGACTTGAAAATCCAAAAAGACAGCGTTACTCATAGCTTTGGTCATTACTGGATAAGCCGTATCAGAGTAGAGAGCATCGTTGCTCATCATATTCATTAATTTCAATAAAAAAAATTGAAAACTCCATAACAGGTGTTTATTTCACCGCTTTTGATATTCAATGAGAAAGCAGTGTGCATCTCATTGTTGACCTTGCGTCAGGAATAACAGCCACGCTACATTACAAGTACAAACATAAAAAAGGTGCTTGTAAGAAACAGTACACAATCTCCTAAATATACGATATACTATATATCTATATAAATCTGAAAAAGAAACAATGACATGGAACTACGGAAACACCAGAGATAGGATCCAGTTCTGGGAGGAGTAAACATCCCTTCTTTTGTGAAGCTCTTGGTTTGCTAAAGTAAGCGAAGTAATCTGCTGCCAAAATTATAAACAAAAATGTAAACCAATCATTCTTTGATTCGTAATTCGGCAGTTTCAAATCAATCTGCTACGATTATTTTTAGCAACCTAGAGAAAATACTATCAAATAATACAAAAAATTAATGATTCGTGCGGATTAATTTTCACGAGCAAAAGAAAGTAACAGAACTTGCGAATATTTCTCGCAGGCGAATAAAACGGGTTTACAGTACTCTAAAGATTACATTTAAACGATGTTTGAGTTTTTTTGACTTTTTGAGACCAGGCCTCAGGATCATGACAGATACTTAGACTTCAGTCAAATTTTCAATTTGTTGTAAATTGTTAATTTGTCATTGAATATATCTCATAATTTGCTGTTAACAATGGTTTTGTAAAGCAGTATTGTAGAATACCTTAATTTTACTCTGTTTGACTTCTACAACATTGTGACGTTTATTCAGGTTTCAGAAAACATAAAAGAAATTTTATAAAGTATTATATGTTAAATCAAAAATTGTTTAAAATGGATAAAATAACTAAGTTTAAACTCAATCTCACTTGAACATCTATATCTGTACTTACAATTACTAATTGTACATCTATATCTGTACTGACAATTACAAATTGTACATCTATATCTGTAGTTACAATTACTAATTTTATATTTATATCTGTACTTACAATTACAAATTGTACATCTATATCTGTACTTTCAATTACAAATTTACATATATATCTGTACTTACAATTACTAATTGTACATCTTTATCTGTATTTACAATTACAACTTGTTCAGACATATATGTACTTACAATTAGTAATTGTACATCTATATCTGTACTTACAATTACTAATTGTACATCTATATCTGTAGCTGTACTTTCAATTACTAACTGTACATCTATATCTGTACTTACAATTTCTAAGTGTACATCTATATCTGTACTTACAATTACTAATTGTGCATCTATATCTGTACTAACAATTACAAATTGAACATCTATATCTGTACTTACAATTATTAATTGTACATCTATATCTGTACTTACAATTACAAATTGTACATCTATATTTGTAGTTACAATTACTAATTGTACATCTATATCTGTACTTTCAATTACTAATTGTACATCTATATCTGTACTTACAATTACTAATTTTTCATCTATATCTGTAGTCGCCCGCGTGTACAAATTGTACATTTATCACACGCACGTCAGAAATATATGCATCTGTTACTCATCTTTAACACATGTACAAGATCTCACATCTGTCAAACATCCGTCACACTCCTGTCACACATTTTTACACATGTACATTTTTCAGATCTGTCACACATCCATCACACCTGTCTTATTTCTGTCAGGTATTCATCACACCTGTTGCACAACTACCACTTCTGTCCAGCATCATTTAAACTTCCGTTACACATCTTTCAGATCTGTTATAACCATAACACACCTTTCAAACAACTGTTACAAATCTATCACACTTCTGTCCCATATCTATCACACTTCTGTCCCACAGCTGTCACACATCTATTACACACCTGTCAGACCTCTGTCAAAAATTTTCGTACATCTGTTGAGCATCATCAATTCCTGTTGAATATATGGCAATAAGTATCAATAAGTCATCTTTTCGAATACGATCGGTGGTATACTGCACATATAAACATTAAGGTTTCAAACTTTTCATTTTTATCCAATGAGGGCAGACAAACGTTTCTATCACAACCAGGGGTCCCTGAAATTCTCTTACACTGAAGCTTGCAGCTAAATCACTCGAAAATTTCGATAGTTTTGTCCCTTAGATAATTATATGATATATTTCGTAATTTTGTCTCTTAAGGGAGCTACACAAAACTACTCGTCTTCTTAGACATCCTGTCACATTTTGCACACCAGCCAAATAAATTCTTTTTAGAAGGATTGTCATTTCATAAAGAAGGTAAAGTATATGTATACTACAATAATATTACTGTAAACAGGGCTATTTTCGCCCCCCCATGTTTATTTCTACCTTCACACTTCCAAACACTTTTTCCCTATTTTAATTATGTCTGGAGTCACAGTTCTGTTTACGAAATTTTACTGTTTTCTTTGAATTAGCACTCACTTATGTCTAGGGCGAGAGGGGCGAAAATAAAACGGAGGAGAAATTTCCTTATATATAGTATGTATTTTGGTATGGTATATTCAGAGCATGTAATTGTAGCATCAGATCAGAGTGAGATGTCTTTTTGTATTTCTTACCTTAGTTCAAACATAAATTCTTGCAAATATTCCGTTCAATGAGCTAATGTAACACTGAAAGTAAAAAGGACACAATTAGGCCTAATTAAAATATTTTTTTTCACAAGTAGGTTATAATATATGTTATTATGTATCTAATCAGTAATCTCATTGAAGATTTACCAGATCAATTTACATGCATTAATTCAAACAATTCTGAAGGTGTGTTTGACATTCAGGTTCGACCTTTCCTTGGCATTTTGTGACACTAAGACACGGTGTGGTGGGATCTGAACATTCCTGAAGTAGAGGCAGTAAAATGCAAAAACACCCCCATATTTTTGCTTCTTATGAACTTGCTAAATTAAAAGTAGTGTCATAAAGTATATCTTAATTTAGCTTTTACAGGCATCATTAAAAATGAATTCAGGTTATTAAATAGGAATATTAAAATACTTATATTGACATATTACTTTGAAATTGTTCCTTTTTAGAGAGGGAAGTATCAATTGGATTACCACTGAGAATTATATGTAAGTTCCTTCAAAATGCCATTGTATTACATGTAATTAAAAACAAAAACTAGTGAATTACCTACTATGTTGGCAGGGAACAATAAACATTGATGGATAGTTGGTTTTGGTTTTTGGTATTGCCCCACAGGCGCAGATCGAGAATTTATTTCCCGGGGGGAGGGGGAGGGAGGGGGGGGGTTCCACCCCAATCCAAAAGAAAATCCAACCCAAAAATTTTTGACAAGCAATAAAAAAAGCTTAAACTCGCCAAAACGTCAAAAACCTATTGCGTGGGGTAGAGATGAAGATCAATGAACAGTGAAGCAATAGTTGATGAATAAAGATGTAGACTTGAACATGATATATTGTTTGATACAAGACTAGACTCGTAATTGTATATATAAAAAAAGTATTCGAAAGTTGATACTAAAACTAAAAGAATGTCTGATCTTCTAATGGGCAAAATAGATTTCTGGGATCAAGTCTCCAATTGCAAATGATCTGCCGGAGTTCCCATTGGTACTAATTACATAGTTTTCAATTTGATATTTTTTATACACAAAAAGGCATTAATGGCAACCAAGCAACAAAACTTTACGATAAATGTGATGTTTTCAAGTTTTTTCTTGTCAACTTTCATTATCAATTGCATATGGAAATTATGTCTCTCAGTTGATTCATGCAATCTACATACGATCAATTTCTAAAACCATTTCATCTATTGTCAAATAAGGTGATGAAACAAAGATATCCTTATTTTAAAAAACCAACATTATGCAAATTCTTTGGTCGATATCATGATCAATGATCATGTCAGCCTATTTAATCAATCATTAAGTTGAATGATGTCTTTTTCTATAACTTGTTAAGCCATTCTTTTCACATTTAACGAGGCTGGGGGGTGGCAGCCATTTTCAGACTATTTCGATCTCCTTTAAAAGAAGAGCTCCATATAAAGATATAAGAAATGATCAAAATTTAAAACTTACATTTATGAATTTTTTCTTTATCAAATGAATGTTGACAGCTTAAGATACCATATCTAAAAAAATAAGTTAAATCTGGTGGTTACTTTGTGGTTAAATTGTTGACCCCCCAGCCTCCTTAAGTGTACGGATTTTTCCGTTCGCCCGATCATGGCAAGAGCACACTCTGTGAGTGTGACAGAGATTCTGGGAGTGTTACTACTTCCAAACGGGGCACGATTCCATCGGTGGTGCTTAAATAGATCTGTGTTTGATCTGTTCCAAAGCTGTATTGTTTTACTGGACTTTTGAGCTTGATTACAGTACGTTGCTTTCATATCATGAAATGAGCAGACTGGTAAATAAATACATAGGTATTGCGAATTTTATGTCACGTTAAATTATACACAAACGCCGGATATCATATTTTTGTTTCTCTTCTCCATTTACATGTTTATTTGCTCCATCTTGTCATGGGTCTTGATTTTATTTTAAAAAGAAAAGATGCCAAGGAATGCGGAAGGAAAATTACTTTTTTTTATGATAAAGTCTATACGTTTGTTGGTGGTAAAAATTGCTTTAACTGATCGGAGACGGACATTTTGCTCATTTATCAGGTAGGTTGCCATTGGTCACTTCAGTTATTAGAGTCCATTTTAAAAATGTCATTTGATTTTTAGATTTTTTATTATTATGGTTATTTCTTTTCTTAGATAAATCATGGAAAAAATAAGAAGGCCCAGGAGTCATGATTTTCGCGATCATGCTGTAACTTACGTTGTAGGTACTGATCAGATTTATGGAATAGATGGTTTTTATTCTATGTACCCGATGTCAAGTCCAGAAATAATAAAAGATGAAGACAATCATATGAGGAACAACGATTTCCAAACACAGGAGGAAAATAAAACGTTAAAAATAGAAAACTTGAGAGATGAAATCATAAAAAATGTTGATAAAATCAATCAACTGAAATTTGACATTCTGTCGAAAGAAAATGGATCTTACACCTCCAACAATGGAAGACTGAGGGTAAAAAGTCTTATACAAAACAGTGCGCGTCTTGAAGACCTTGAATCTGAAATGGCCGTCCTAAAGATAAATGTCGAGCATGCGCAGGGCTTACTTAAGGATGCTCGTCAGGCTACAGATGAGAAGGTGGAGCAGTGTCTAGGTTTACACCGCTCCCGGTTTGCCTGTGCTGAGCCTGATACCATTTTTATACGAGATATCTGTAACAAAGCTGCGGATATCGAAATAAAGAGGCGTTGTTATTCCTCAAGTGTTCACATCGAAAGGTGCACCGATATGAAGAACCATATAGGGTGGTTGAGAGGAAATAATTTGTTGTCAATTTCCGGTTGTTTTGCATCTCCCAAAATATATATATCAGGACTGTTTGTCAATCTTGTTATTTCAATCAAAGGATTAGCCGGACAGCCTGAAATTCATATTAAGGGTGTTTGTATATCCCCTCAGATCCTGGTACACGGCACCAAACTTAAACCTACCGTGTTTGTTGATGGGGTTGTCAGTGATCCTTATTTGCAAGTTGGCGGACTTGGTTCAAGACTGAAATTAAATGTAACCGGTATCTGTTGCAGGCAGAGAGTCGTTGTAGATGGTAAAAATTGTCAAACAAAACTTAGAGTTTTCGGGATGTGTAACATATAATGAAGGGTTTATTGTGTCAATGTCAGGTTAAATCCCATTACAATGATTATAAAGGACTTTATAAAGAGTGTAAGAGTCATTTTCCTATCGTTATAACACACGGGTTTTCTCTCCGTTATTGCGTTCTCTCTCCCTCTCTCTTTCCTTTGGTTAATACATATTTATTTACACTCAGTTTACTCATGTTAACAGTATAAAATAGATATAATAATACATATATGACTTTTTTGATGAGTATATATGCCATAAAATTGTTCATTAAATTGATATAGTTTATTACTTTTGTAACTGAAACCATTCAAAGATTGTATCTCTGTTTAACAATTTCAAGAACTATAAATGGGATATGAAACTCGTTAATACAGTACTTAATTTTTAATAAATGAATATGTACTAGATTCCTTCGTAAATAAAGTAACATCTTCCTTGGCTAATGGTGATCCTTTTCTAGACGTGCGGATAGTTAATCCTTGACTAGTGCAGATGAAGAAGATAGTAAATGCTAATTATGTATACTTATACGACAATTCTCGGAAAATACACGGGGAATATGCAGAATTCAGAGGTTTTCATCGAAATAATGAAATATATGGAGATAACAAACAGTATCAAGCCCCAAAATCCATTCAACGAAAAATTTTAGAGCAGAACATTAGAGGTTTGATCAGATGCCATGGAGATGTGAGTATCTGCTGCCGGACGTGTGTTCCTTGTCATGATCGGGATACAACGAAAATCCATCAAAAATTCATTATGTATCTCTGGAAGATATAAACCCCGTGTGCAGGTGATGAAGGTATATTGCTGTATAAGTAAGGAAAGTTGACGATTGAAAAGCTAGATTACCATTGATTAATGTCTTTTTCTAGTAAAACTTGAAGCAAATGTCTCAGAATCTGTGGTATCTTTTATTTCAAGCTCAACAGGATATAACATACTATAAGAATATGGAAATAACCATTTTAAGAGAGCTGGGTGGTCATGGCCATTTTTAGATTAAATTGATCTCCTTTAGAAGAGCTCCATATGAATATATAAAAAAAATGATCAAATTTTAAAGCTAAAATATTTGAAATCTTTCTTTGCCAAATGAAAGTTGACAGCATTTAAAAGATATCATATCTCAAAAAATAAGTTATATCTGGTGGTTAATTTGCTCTACCCAAGTACAAGATTTTCAACAAATTCTGCTTCTTATGAATACAAAAATAGGTCTGCTAATAACGGGGCGCAATTGGTACCAATGGGATTTCCGATAGATTTTTGGAAGACCAGGTCTACAAAAACCACAAAGATATTTTCAATCAGAGGTTCAAGCACTTGTGTGTCCAATTATTATATATTTTAACAAAACTATTTTGCAAATGACCAAAGACAAGGTGAGAAAATTTAAGGTCATTTCTATTGAAAAAGCAAATGTCAATGATACAAAATAAGACATGAATTTTAATTTATATGCCTTATAAAGCTGAAAAGTCCAAAGTTTTCTGTGAAATTATGTTTTTTGTAAAAAAAAAAAAATCAAAAGTTTCAATGGAATTTAAGATTATCTAAAATCTTTTTTACACCACTTCTCGAATAAATTGTTGCACAATACTCCTAAAGTTTCTCCTTAACTGCTGTTAATATTTCAGTGAGAAGTAAAGAATGGTAGAACATTTACCAGGACCCACTGTATATCAATCGACTTAAATATTTCTTCTGATACTCAATGTCAAAAACCAAGGCACACACGCGGGTACGCGGATGCTAAACACAGAAAAAATTGGTCAAGTTTTTATACACCGGGTAACGGAGCAGTAACTGTAACCAGTAGTTTGTGGCTAATCATGTATATCATATTAATCTAATGCCACATTGATCTAATTTGATTGATAATTAATGCTTGTCTATCAAATACCTATTGAGATCTGTGATTTAAATTGATTACTAATGAAACAATTGATCCACGCGTGCATTATTCGTATCTACCTAAACTACGTACAGTATCAGTGGAGTGGGTCAGCGTTGTGGAGTCCATCAAACTTAGCGGAAATTATGACCAGCACTGCGAAAGTAGTTAAACTTCCCCCGATCCATGAAAAGGGAAGAATCAGCCTCACTGCAGAACTTCAAGGTAAAAACATTCATTTCATAAATTCGTCATTAAGCAAACTTTTTTTTAAATCATTGAATTTTATAATTAACAACTGGCAGCTTAAAGAAATAAACACCCTGCATTAAAATAAATGTATAAAGCATAGTACTCAATCAGAGCCTTTTGATGAGGTCAATTCCTAGGTCTAGAGAAAGCATATAGACCAAGCACGAAGTGCTTTCTCTAAGGTCTCTATCTCTAAGGTCTCTATATCTAGCGATTGTGTCATATCAAAAGGCTAAAATTGTTTTATATTTTTTTCTTTATCAATAAAATCGTCTTGAAAGATCTCTAGTATGTTTCATAATTAGGCATTGTTATGTCAGTCGGATTATGACGTCACAGTAAGGCTGCACATCTGCTTTTTGAAGAGTATTGTGACGTCAGCACTATTGTTGCATCACAGAAGTCTAACCGTTTCCAATTTTAGAAACAGTAGGTTTATAGTTTTAGAAGCTTGATATAGAAATATCCAGTTTGTAACACTTTTTTTTTTATAATGGATCATGTGTTCTAGTTTGAACCGATCAGATAGTTGGTGATTAAAAAAAAAGTAAGATATACCATTGCATTCGGAAACTGTCACCTCCGCCCTTTTTGACATATTGGACAATGGGGTCTGCAGAGGTTAAAGTGCCTTTGTTCTTCTGAACGTGCTTTTAGATACCAACTCTGCGCAGTTTAGTTTTTTTCAGCTGAACTTGTATCACTTCAGGATTCAGGACATAAGACGTGATTCAAAAGTTTTCACAAATACATATACAATAAAGTGCAATAACAAATCAGCAATTACTTCATGAAAGCATACAATGTAAATATACATAAATCTTTTGATTGCTGGTTGAGAGGAAAGGAGAGGGGGGGGGGAGAGAAAACGAGAGGAAAGAAGAGTTGCTTCTTTTTGACAAACGATGAAAATAATTGTCTTTATAAGCCTTTATATGATCAGTTGGCTGTTCAAATCGTTCAAAGCTTAGTCAGTATCATAAGCCAAATTTCCCAATCTTTGTAAAAATCTTCCAAGTTTACAGTTTTTGGTAGCTATATAACTCTAAGTTGAGAGATAAGTTTTGAAATCTATAATAAGCAGTTCATGGATTGATAAGTTTCATTAAGACACCTTGTGCGTTTAGGACGTTATTTGTAATGTATGAGAAGCTTGTAATCGAAATACAAGACCACTATAAAGTAATTCAATTGTGCTTCATTTTGTGCATAATTAGATTCATTCTTCCGGGAGGAAATGTGCAGATCGGGGGGGAGGGCGGAGCCATAGGGAGTTGTGGGTAAATAGTTAATTCGAAAACTCAAAAGCTTCTGTTTGGTGTTGAAATTTTGAAAGGTAAATTCACTGAGTTTTATATATATACAGTAAAAGTTATATGTTTATGTCCATTGGGCCCTGATTTAAGGAATAACTGTCTTATTTTTCGATTTTATGATGTGATGAATCGATTGGCTTGCGTGATAATTTGCATAAACGCCGGAGGATGTACGTGATCTTTTTAACAGGCATGAAGCAACGGGGGGCATGGGGATCCTTCACTTTTTTCCAAACATAACTTATTTCTATTGGAAATGATCATTGAAAGGTCGATTGCCTCCCCATCACTTTTTTGTTGTTGTAGTATAATAAAAAAAAGGATTTTGAATTTATACAGTAGTCTACTTAATTTAATAAAATTTCGTGCTAAAAGAAGTCAGTCTGTCCCGTCCCCACCCTTCTCCGCACACACGAAATTAACATGATTTTCGAGATTAGACTGTAATTTTTAATAGCCAAGTTTTTTTTTCAATAAAGTTGATTTTTTCCCTCACTCTTTCAAAACCTATGTACTCAATATTAGCTTAGTAAAATATACACTGACCCCATCTTCGCTAGCTAAGGGTGACGATCGGCTCCACTCTTCTTGAAAAGACGAGAGGAGCGGATCCTCACCTTTGGCTAGCGAAAGTGACCCTCAACTTTTAGTCACTCAAAAAAGTCGTGCTGTTTGGGAAGTTACCTAAAATATACTTTTAAAAAAAATCTTGATAAAATCAATGTCACGGGTGACAGGCATTATATTTCTCTTTGAAAAAAATACAAAGCAAAAAAGTGAGATTAAACATAACTATATAAAAAAATATTTTTTCTAAAGGACAATGCAGTTGGCCTCTTCGCTGGAGTTCGCATGCCTTTCAATTTACAGAAACTTTTGGTAAATTAAAAAAGAACGATACTCCCTTTTACAAAATAGGTATGCCAACTCCAACCCAAGAAGGATCACTCTTCACACACACCACGACTCATTCTTGTGACGTCACAGTTAAAATGAAAATGAAACTAGCGCCAATATTGTCCTAGGCACTCTGTTTGGCATTTAAACAAAATATCGTCTGCTGGGGATTTAAATGTAATTTATTATTCGGCCAAACAATAGATTCTTGATTAAAAGGTACAACAACCAGAATAAAACGTATATTAAATGTCTAGAAAGAATATGAAAGTGTTTTGACCAATGAAAACAATCGGAAGGAGTCATTGACAACTCTCTTGACAACCACGCGTAAAGCGCGAGATTTTTGGTAGAAATGGCGACGAGAAGTGCAAGTAAGTGTGCATGTGCAATGCCAGAACCCTTAGTGAACGATAAAGTCCTATGATGAATGACACTGAAGGTTATTTGAATTTTTCTCTCTATTACAGCGAGTGATAACAGGATAGATCTTCTCGCCAATCCCAAAAATGTTCCCAACACATTTCAGGAAGACAGGTAGGTAATTTAACGGGTTTACTTAAATTAATTATCGGTTTATTGTACAAATCTTAAGTGACAGTACGGATTTGCCTAATTGTCCATTTTGATACATCAGCTGCTATTAAAAAATGTCGTAGAAGATAAGAAGTAGCCTAAATCGTATTTGTCAAACATCAATATTGTTAGATCATTATTTTAATTATTATAACATTTATTGACGATGTTGAAATGCTCAGCTTCTTCTACAGAATTAATTAACAGATCAATAACCCATTATACGTATACGAACATATCTAATTTATAGACATTCCTGAACTTTCAAAGAATAATTATTGCATTTGGTAAAGTTATTTGAAAATTGTTGTCCTATTAGACATAATGGCAGATTACTTTAACTGATATTAAATGTAGAAACATAATTTATAGGGATGTATATTATTATTAAATAGTAAATTTTGCCCCCAAAAAGAAAATGCTCCTTTAGTTTCAAGAAAATTTCTTGGTACATGTATTACATAGTACGTACACTCCAGAATTTCTTGATTTTACATACACTCCACTGTCTCCGTTCCAGTTTCACCTTCAAAATCAATTCAATTTTATATAAGCTTTCGAAGCACAAGTGTTCTTTTATAAAGTTAATTAAATGAGATATTATGAATTTTTAAAATCATTCATATCTGAGTAAAAAAATATCTAAATCTAATAAGTTATTTATTCTGTTTGTTTCTTAATTTTGTAGGCGGTCAGTGTATTGGGTTGACAGACAACCCCCTACTGCAGGGCCACATGGAACCACACAAATCAGTAAGTTATTTGTAATATTGATTGCTCTCAAATTATTATAATTACAAATCCAAATTACTTTAAAAATCTTACCTACCCTTTACAAAGAGCACTTTTTGCACCTGACTTTTAAATTGAATTGAATATCCATTGCAATCTATTTCAAAATTTTAGCATTTTTATTTAAATTAAGCCTGAAGACATTTTTTTTTGCAATTCTACACCATTAATTTTGAGAGAGATTTGGGCTACTGACTGATTATTCTGTCATGAACATTACATAATGATTTATAATAAAGAAAAAGTGATCATGCATGGATAGTCCAATACAGTGGATTATGAATAATAGGAAAAATTTGTTGTTTTGATGTGTGGCACATACAGCACATATTGTTTTACTGTAAACACACTTCCTACTCTTGCAATTGAAAAAAAAAAATCTGCAATTCTCAGTGAACCAGAAGAAATCTCTCAAATCCATCTGGCTTATAATGTTTGAGCACATTTAAATATACTTTAAAAGTTCGTTTAAAGAAAATGTTGTAAGGGTCGATAATATTGATAAAAATAATTGCTATATCCTTTGACCATTTTTTCCAACACTGAAGTTTTTAATTTAAGAGGATATTGCTTAAACTAAATCAATATAGATCTGAATTAAAGTAAACTGCTAACAGAGTTCTGTCTGGGTCTAATCTATACCAGGTGATGATAATTGTGTAGAGCTACCTGATAAAGTCATGCATTGTGTCCGTTAAAGTGCTTACAAGTGTCTATGCAGATACTCATCTCTTCATTTTGTCAGTCAAACAAAAGGCGATCGATCTAGTTCACAGATTTAAACTACATTTGGGGGTACTAAATATTAGATACCATTGAAACATTCATAAACTGCTGTTGTAGGGGAGGGCAAGTCTGGGAAGTTAAAATGGGAATTTCTACCATACTGCATATTCTACACCCTGCATATGAATTAAAGATAGAAACTGGTTTGAGTTTTTATAAACGGAAAAAAAATGCATGGTGCCTTGCAAGCTAATTTTTATTACATCTCATATTACTCATAAAGACATTATTTAGGATTTATATGTCATTTCAATATAATATATATAACTAATATATTTATATTGTTTTTAATATTATTTTAATTAATTTTAAGAACATGTCCCAATTCATTCCAGATGACAAAACCCTCCAAATGCAAAATCAAAATCAACTTACATGTAATATTTTCCTTTGCCTTTTATAAGCAGAGCTTTTTGCAGTAATGATTAAAACATTAAATATTGTTATGTAAATATACTTTTTTTTAATTATTGTAATACTTTGTATTTCTTATCTTGATTCTTGTCTCTTAACAATAATGTTACCAGCTCTAGGCAATATGTCCCTATCAGATGAGCATTTTTGGTCTAAGTCCAAACCAAGTATTCTACTAGATCAGCTTAACAAGTTATAGTGTAATTCTTTAATTAGTTGTAGGTGTGATATTAAAGTGCATCAATATTTAAAGAATTAAATTAATATACTATGAACTTTAGATGTTGGAACTTTTAATTTTCTTGTCATTAAATATTTTTTCAAAATACATTTAACCTTTCTCTTTTTTTTTGCACTTTAAACTGACAGAAAAATATTTGAATGAAAAGAAAATTCCAGTCCTATTTGATGGCTTTATCCCCTGTTGTTGAAGGCTATAAGTAGGAAATGACATCCTTAATCTACCATAAGACAGGGTTTATGAGCAGTTTCTTTCTTTCTATGGAGGTTTGATCTAATGCCTAAATATTGATTTGAAACATTCTGGACTAGCAGAGCAAACACTTGTCATGGCTGATATTAAGAGAAAACATTTACATTTCATCATTGATCCTACATTTTAAATGTTTTTCACAGATTGAAATGATATATCAACTGTCAAGATATATGTATATTAGGTTTAAATTCTAAAATGCTGGAATTGCCACTGTTAAAATATAAAACTGTTAAGCATTGTAAAGTCCATCTACTTGAAAAGGACCATGTAGCAACTATTTAACACTCTAACTACAACCTCCCTAACAGCCCAAACTTGTTGAATGACTTTAACTTGAGCCCCCAACCCCCTCCTCCACTAACCATATCCAATCATTTCAGTGTTAGTATATATACATGTATTTGCAAATACATGGACATTTGGAAGCACATAACGTTGGCCTTCAGGTTACCGTAAGTGGCCAACTGCATTCAAACTTCATAACCTAAAACATTGGGTCTCAATAGAACCTTTATCTGCCAAGAGAGAACCTTTAGATATCTGCAAAGAGAACCTTTAGATATCTGTCAAGCGAGAACCTTCAGATATCTTCCAAGAGAACCTTTAGATATCTGTCAAGAGAAACCTTTAGATATCTGTCAAGGGAGAACCTTTAGATATCTGTCAGGAGAGAATCTTAAGATATCTGTCAAGAGAGAACCTTTAGATATCTGTCAAGAGAGAACCTTTAGATATCTGCCAAGAGAACCTTTAGATATCTGTAAAGAGAAAACCTTTAGATATCTGTCAAGAGAGAACCTTTAGATATATGTCAAGAGAGAATCTTTAGATATCTGTCAAGAGAAAACCTTTAGATATCTGCCAAGAGAGAACCTTTAGATATCTGCCAAGAGAATCTTTAGATATCTGTCAAGAGAGAACCTTTAGATATCTGTCAAGGGAGAACCTTTAGATATCTGTCAGGAGAGAATCTTAAGATATCTGTCAAGAGAGAACCTTTAGATATCTGTCAAGAGAGAACCTTTAGATATCTGCCAAG
Source organism: Saccostrea glomerata (assembly GCA_003671525.1). Taxonomy (NCBI): domain Eukaryota; kingdom Metazoa; phylum Mollusca; class Bivalvia; order Ostreida; family Ostreidae; genus Saccostrea; species Saccostrea glomerata. The sequence goes on from PRKT01000118.1 coordinate 66,028, forward strand.
AGAACCTTTAGATATCTGTCAAGAGAGAACCTTTAGATATTTGTCAAGAGAGAATCTTTAGATATCTGTCAAGAGAGAACCTTTAGATATCTGCCAAGAGAGAACCTTTAGATATTTGCTAAGAGAATCTTTAGATATCTGCCAAGAGAACCTATAGACATTTGTCAAGAGAGAATCTTTAGATATCTGTCAAGGGAGAACCTTTAGATATCTGCCAAGAGAACCTTTAGATATCTGTCAAGAGAGAACCTTTAGATATCTGTCAAGAGAGAATCTTTAGATATATGTCAAGAGAGAATCTTTAGATATCTGTCAAGGGAGAACCTTTAGATATCTGCCAAGAGAGAACCTTTAGATATCTGCCAAGAGAATCTTTAGATATCTGCCAAGAGAACCTTTAGATATTTGTCAAGAGAGAATCTTTAGATATCTGTCAAGAGAGAACCTTTAGATATCTGCCAAGAGAGAACCTTTAGAGGATTCAGGATATTGAGGGTAAAATACTAGAGAAAGTGGTTGCGACAGCAGGACTTTCAAGTCACTTCTACATCAGCATATCTGTGGATGAAAATAAACTTCTCATTCCTACCGTGTATTTATACAGTTTTGGGGGCAATATTAAGCAAGTTTATGATTTAGTGCAGTACAAAATTTTTAATTGAGTTTCAGGAGTTTTAGAAATAATATCAGTATACATGTACTTGTGTATTAGGCACATGAAAATTTCATTCAAGAGTACATTGTGTTTAAGGTCTGGTGCGTAGAACTGTGAGCGACTCGGAGTATAGTAAGTATCATATAACGGGGGCAGAGGCATGTTTAACTTAGAGACTAATAGAAACCATCAAAATATTAATCATGCTGTGAATTCTTTCTTGTAGTGAAATGCATGACTGTAGAATAATATCAGAAACTCATGACTGCTTCTACAATTTTAATGAACTTTAGATTTTTCTTCAATAACAGGGTTAGAAACCTATCAATTTCGGGGGTGATTTAAGATTTAAATTTGTAACATACTAGTATATAGTACCATTCTGGTCATTTAATCCAGATAGGGTATCAAAAATGCAGTTCTCTTTATAGCTGACTCTTGAAGTTCAGCACACAATTTAAAAGACTTGATTTAATTAAATCTGAGTGTGCTTTGTATATTTTAACACCTTGCATATGAAGTTTTGTTATATACTGAATGATTTTATTCAAGCTTGCTTGTAAGTATTCAGTCAGATTTTATTAATTACCAATGCTGAGTTTTTAACATGAATTAACATCATATTGACATAAGTATTGTGTGCTTGAAATTAATTTCTTATCAAATTTTTAACCTGATTTTTCAACTAGGTAAATAAGTCAATTTTTTTTTTTCACTATTATAAAAAATGATACTTAGCTGGACTTTTTTTCAGGCTATTATTATTTATATAAATTGAATCAAAATACAATAAGTTTGATTAACTTCATTGATGAGTATAATGTATGAAGAAGATTGATTGGTGTATTTTGTGATTTCAGTTGCCAGTGCCCGGGTCCAGGAGCTAGCCAGACACCGCACACCTAATCAGCATGGCTGGCGAGGAGACAGGTAAAGTCATGTCACGGGGCAGGTGGGCAGTTCCTAGCAAACCCTGAGCTTTACACAACCAAGTTTGAATGACAATTTAGTTTAATCTATTTTATGCCCTGCCATGAATATGGCCAGGGCATATAGTGTTTGTCATGTCCATCTTCCGTCTTTCCGTCCTTCGGTCTGTCCTTCCGTCACACTTTACATTTAGCTCAGTTCCAAGCTCAGTTTCAAAAAAACTTTCGAAGATATTTTCATCAAACTTCATAGGCTGATAGATATTGATGAGAGCTATGCAACTGCATCAACATTTTTTGACCTTGACCTTTCCTTTGACCTTGACCTCACTTTTCTTGATGAGTGTTATAGCTCAGTTTTAAAGATACCATTCAAGATAGTGTTATCAAACTTCATATGCCGATACATACTGATGAAAGCTATTCAACTGCATCAAAATTTTTTACATTGACCTTTCCTTTGACCTGGACCTCACTTTTATCAAATTGTGATTAACTCAGTTTTAAAGAAACCATAATATTTTTTATCAAACTACAAATTTTGATACATATTGCTGAGAGCTATTCAACTGCCTCATCTTTTGACCTTGACTTTGCCTTTGACCTTGGCCTCACTTTTCTTAAATTAGTGTTAGTAATTTAAAACTTCATATACTGATACATACTGATGTAAGCAATTCAACTGCATCAGTATATTCAAGATATGAATAAACTTGTATCTAGTATTGGACACTACCAGACTTTGTCTGTTTTTTGTTTGGCAACATCACTCTCAAGAAATTTTTTTATGGAGATACCAGGCAGCACTTGCCGGTGGAGAGCTGCAAAATTGACCGATGTTCCGCACTCAAGGCCATTGAGCAATTAGGAATCTTTTTTGTGACAACACTTACTGTATCATGGTACCTTGACTTATATGGTCTCATCCCAAGGATCGGTCTCCGTGTCCCACAGTGGGATTCTAACCTGCGATTTCAGGATCACAACCTTACTCCGCAACTCTATAGCAGGCATTATAACCACTGTGTCATGCAGGCAACCACTACCTAACTTACTTTGGATAAAAGACTTACTGTGGAATCAGTTTTATTTGTTGGGGTCAATGTTCGTGGGTAGCCAAAAATGTTCTGGTTCAAGGGGATGTAATTTCATTGATAACAATTTGTATTTTGCATTTTAACTTTTTATAAATAATAAAAATAATTGTTCGTATATAAGTTCGTGGGGATGTAAATACCTGGATCAGGTTTACCCATGAAAGCCACAACATTGGTCCCTCACGAACAATGATGATTTTACATTACTTAGGTTACTGAATCTGATTTGCAATTTTAAGATGAGTTAGGTTTTTGATGCTGGTACCTGTATGTTATACCAATACCAAACTTGCATGGATTTTGATTTAAAGTTCCAAAAAAATTTGAGGTGAGACTTGCCTTACAGATATTCATTGAGGGGAGCTTTGTAATCTTTGATTATCTTTAATTTTTTTCCCTTTTCCAGACCCACCCCTATCTGGCAAGGGCAGATGAGGAATTCTTGAATAAAAAGCAGAATAATTTGTACTTTAATTTCCATTTTCGTATTCAGAATTTACACATGTAGAAACAGATATGTGAGTGGAGGAAAACATTTGCTATGGCCTTCAATTTGACATTAAATAGATATATAATCTCATTGCCTGATGCTTGGGGCTAGTGAATTAGGGGTGGGCAAGTGAAATTTTATCAACCTTTATATCAAAAATAAAATCAATATGTAAGCTATCGATTTAAAGCTGGGCATAGGGGTTTGCATGGTCTACTCAGTAATTGTACTCCTCTTTTTTGAAATATTTATAAATGCAGTACTAGTTATATTCACTTGCCCTACCTGAGTTTTTGCTTGCCCTACCATAAAATGCAGTCTTAGTATATGGCAGGGCAATCAAAAATTCAGGTAGGGTAAGTGAATTTTGACCTTGTACTTGCCCATGGACAAGTGCCTTAAAAATCTATTTGTCAGCCCCTGCAAGTGCGTGTCATATTGGTTAATGATGAGGGATTAATTATGAGCAGGCTCCACTGAATATTGTCTCTAATATTTCTTATGAAAATATTCATGAAAGTTAATTCATGGGTTCAACCATATTGTACTTTAAGAAAATTCTAATAGATTTTTTTTAATTTCATTCTTGCATCAACCTCCCATGCTGATAAAAAAGTTTACATGTATTCCACTCCTTATCACGGACAAATAACCTATCCCATAACATACAATTTTTAAGATAGAAATAATATAATTCTTTAATCGTTTTGAAAGAGCTGATTCTATGTTAATGAAATATAGTATTATTTAGCATATATTTTGCGCATTTCCACAAGAAAGAGATGCAAGCCCCCCTCCGCCCTCCGATTTGATTTTTAGGAAGAAAATTATTTAATTGTCAGAATAAACAATTAATTATATAAAATCATTAATGTCATTTCAGACACAAGATTAATATCTTCTATCACAAATTTTCCTTGCGTTGAGGTGTACGTGAAAATAATTTTGGACCGACCTGTCAGGGCGAAGGTGTCAACCCTCGCGGGCCGAGGTGTTGGGCCGAGATGTCTACCTGTGTAAGAACAGAGGAAATTCGGAATGAAATCTGTTCTTTGAAGTTGCATGTCAACATTTCAGGTATATATATATTTTTTGGATGGTACAACTGCGCTCGCCCCAATGGTCACACCTTAAAACATATTATCATTTTATATTTTGACGAGATAAGATCATACGACATTCGACACTGTGACTGTCAGATACCAGTGCTTACTTTCTTTTTACCGAGTCCATCATGCTATTTTTATTATTCTTCTATAACCTATTTAAAATCTTGTAATCACTGTTAAACATTCTATGCTACACAAATCATAAGATCGTACCGTAATTACCCAAATAAACTTGTTAAAATTACATTTACGATGTCAACATTTTATCACTTCCCGCCAGCTTTCATAACAAACTTCCGGTATTTTTTTTCCTTACATCGATCCCGATGAAAATGTTGGTATGGGGTTGTCGCAGGCGTGGATTTAATTTTTTTTTTTCAAAGGAGGTTGCTATAAGACTGTACATAGATAAAGGACAACTTAATAAGAATTCTACATGGACGTAGTATTGTTCTGGGAAGGGGTTGCCTTCAATGGAAAAGGATTCTGGGTTAGATCTATTTGATAGTTGATAAGATTACAGAAAGAGGAAAATAATTTTCCAAACCTGAAAAATCTATTCGGGGTGGAAAGTGCAGGGTTAGGTCTCACTTATTTTTGGCTTTCACAGAAGTATTTTTATACTGTACTACACGGCCTTTCACCAAGCAGGCTAACGTTTTCTTAAATAAAACATATCCGGGACTCTCTCTCTCTCTCTCTCTCTCTCATACAAATCTTTGTTTTTATTTGTAAATGTGTATATTTCTATGTTATACCAATACCAAACTTGCATGGATTTTGATTTAAAGTTCCAAAAAAATTTGAGGTGAGACTTGCCTTACAGATATTCATTGAGGGGAGCTTTGTAATCTTTGATTATCTTTAATTTTTTTCCCTTTTCCAGACCCACCCCTATCTGGGCTGTACGTGATGGGGCCAAGAAGGCAGAAGCAGGGCCTCGCCTGGCGGCGCTCAGTGAACACAAAGAACCCCACCCACGCTATCTATTTGACAGGACCGCCTATATGACAGTGTGTATCTTTTATTATCAGTAACAAATATAGGCGTCTTTATTCTTATGCATAATTGATTGAACACAGCTTTAAGCAATTTAAAATTGGTCAATTATTTAATCAATCGATCCTATTTAATTCTTAAATTTAAGGTAAGTTTATAACTTGTTTTCTGTAATTGAGTACTTTATGTGTACTCTGAACAAAACTATTATATATCATCATCATTACATTTTCAATCCGGGAATACAATGTATTAGCAGTGTTGGACTATCAATATTGACTTAATTTTCATAGTATCATTATTCAGTATTCAAGGATTGCAATTTTTAGTTTTGTTGATTTAGAAATAAGAAAGTACATAGTTATCATTTTAATAGTTATATATAGTGACATGCCCTTTGTATAAAAAGACTTAAAACAAATAAATGAAAATCTATTTTTAAATTTCCTGGAATTTTTTTCTTTTAATTTAAAAAAAATTCCCAGCACAGAGGGAAAAATATACTACAGTAACTGAATAGGGTATTTGTAGAATGATGAAAACACGTGTCACTGAGATTAGAAAAGGGTAGTACCTACATGTAGGTTGAAAAGTACTGCTAAGTATGCCCTTTTGAAGAAAAAAAAACCATATCAGTCTTCACTTTTCAGTAATTAAGTTGGTTGGTCAATACATCTATTAGTCAGTAAACTAAATGTTGTCTAATTAATGTGTTTAGAGCTCTTGTCTTGACAAACATTAAAATTATTACACTTGTACCCCTGAAGAGTTTTAGGTCACAAAATGAAAGGTCAAGGGTCAGACTACTTTGGGCAGACAACATAAAATCCACTCTTTTTTCCTGGCTTGACATTAGTTTCCCTGAGGAGTACCTGACTGGATTGATGTCGGGATCACAAAGTCAAAGGGCAAGGGTCCAACAGGACATACCATAGGAACAAACTGTCTGCTTAATATCTTTAGAACCATTGCTGGACTGACATTAAACTAGTGTAATGGTTTGGGCTGTGGATATCGGCTTGGATAGCTCAGTTGGAAGAGCACCTGACTTGAGATGCAGGGGTCATGGGTTCAATTCCCAGTCCAGCCGTACATTTTCTACTTTCCTGTTACACTAGGTACAAGAGAAATTGATCCCTGTTGATTTTAAGACCACAAGGTTCAGGGTTAAGGGTCAAACTTCTCTAAATATAATGATAATAAATTTATTATTCAATCAACATCTGAAGAACCCTTTACCTGCCAAAAATTATCATACCGCGCTAATGCGCGGTATTCAATTTGTCGGCACGGCAAGGTGTGTAATAGGACCGAAGACATCCAAAAAGATGAATTCAATGCTTAAGTAAACCAACTTTTATTTGTGACAACTTTATTTTGCAATTTAAGGGGGGGGGGGATAGTTTGGGACTATTTATTTTCCAAATCAAGCCTTTTAAGATCTGTTATTAATAGAAACAGAGACTTTAAGGTCTTGTTCATGGCGAGAAATATTTGCGATGGCGAGGCTCTTGCAGACCTTGTGAAAAATTTCTAGTACAAAAAACATAAGTTGGTTTACAGTATGTTGAACCTACCATAATTAGTATTTGTGTACAATTGTTATAATTGCCCTAGCCTCAAGTGTCTATTCTAATCATTTTGATAGGTCATATTATTATTGATAGTAATCAATTTTTTCATCCCCTTCACACACATGGAATGTGTGTAAATGTTTACTTACATTTCAGCAGTGTACTTCATTTATACACTTTCATTAATAAACTTTTTATTGGACAGGTAAGCAATGGAGCCACAAAAGCAAGCCCTACAGAAAGATTAGATTCCTTGTCCAAACCAAAAGATAGGAGGGATCGTGACAAGTTTGGGGTCATCACCTTGGCAACATCATGGGGTCAATACAACCCAGTGGCCCCCGCTGCAAAGACGGCCCAGTGTACCCCACATGTAGAGTCCCTGGCAGAGCCCAAGAAATACCACCCTCGCTTTGCTGGGGAGAAGCCAGTTCAGTGGCAGGTGGAGGAGAGCACTCTGAAGGCCATTGCTAACCTCCGACTACAACAACTGTGTCGGCCCCGGAGTCGCACCATGATCAAAGACGATTACGATCCGTACAAAGTCTCCATGGCGGCCAGACGAGCTCATGCTACTCCACGAGTAGAAGAACTTTGTGTACCTATCCCTAGAAAAGTCAGGGCGAAAAAGGTAGTGTAAAAGACCTTCTGTAATTAATGGTTGTTAAATTGATGTCATCCTTGTTTGCTTCTGGTGAATTTTTCGTTTAAATTAATTGAATGATACTATTGAAAGAAGAGGTTTTTTGAAAATGCTCAAGATTTTTAAAAATAATCACTGAGAATAGTATTCTACATGTTTTCCTGCCAACATAGCTACTTTATAGATGTACATTGTATTATTTATTTATAGGCTGTGATATCTTACATGTTTACTCATTGAAATTCTCTGTGATTTAGGAGCAACATTTCAGTATTATAGTTTATTTTACCAGAATGTTTTAAACTTATCTTGTGGTTTCTTGCCATATATCATATTTTCAGTTTTAAAACTTGTTCTTCACTTTACCTGTCAATTAAGTCATAGTACAGAGAAGGGATTAAGTAGTGTAGTTATTCATAAACTAATGAAGAAAATCTCTATCAATTTCATAGTTTAGAATGATGAAAATTAGGAATCAAATTTAGATGTTAATTCAATGATCTGAGTCAAAACTATGTTAACCATTCATTCAGTTTGTTTTTTAACAAGAAGCCTTGTCATGTCAGAATGGTAAAAGGGGGACTCGTCTTTTTAATTTTAGTCATTTGTTTCTCATAATGAAATAGCTGTCATAATTCGTTATGAAGATGTATATATGTCACGTCTTATTTCTATGTTTTATATAGAAAACTTCAGTATTATTACAAAAACAAAAACCTTGTCACAGTATTATGTTCTGTACCTAATTAGTGTAGAAAGATGTTGCCATAATAATGTTTATCAAGTAAAATTTAAGCTACTCAGACAAGACAAGAAAAAAATTGAGGGTGCAAATTCAAGCAGTATTAAATTTAGTTATTAATTTTAAAAAATTTTATTTAAAATATATTTCAGTATTACATGTATTCTTTTACTGAAATTGTTGTAGTGTTTGAACTGATCTAAACATTTAGATGATGTTATAATTTAAAGATATACATGTACATGTTTATCATTGTTGAAAGCCGTCTACAGTTGACATGATGTGGAAAGTATTTTAATTTTTTTTCTTTCATCATGTTCATATATTACATGCATTGATGATTCACACTAGGGTAGTTATTTGTTGTGATATTTTTTGCATTTATTCTGAAAGGTTTTGTCTATTGATGTATTTTTGATCAATAAAACTGGTAATAAATTTTGTTTCTTGATGTTACTCAAGTTTCTACAGTTAACAATTACTATGAGAGAAAAATTCTCATGCAAGACATTATCACATGGAATCATAATCATCGCAATCCTCGCATGATGTAAATTCTTGATATCCTGAATTTATAGATAAAATGTGCACAGAGGTAGTGGGGGGACCAATGTTCATGGATTTCATGGGCCATCTTTATCCACAATTTTATCAATGATGATTCCACAGGAACTCCCAGATAAAACAGAATCAGAATTTCTCTGAATATGCACATCTACACATTATTTGTTTATTAACAACAAAGGTTCAGGAAATTCTGTTGGGAGGGTCTGGAGTTCCCGACTGATAAACTAATAATACCTGGTAAGTACCGGGTACTTGTACTTTCTGCTCTTTTGTGTCCGTAGATAAGAATGTGGATAAAAAAGTTGTTTATGGTCAAGTTCTTACATATTTTTTAAAGTTCATGTTCTTCAATCTTTACACTAACTTCTTGAATGCAATAAGGGATACAACTCTTTATTCATAAAAAACACGGTTGCAAATAAAATCAGTTTGACTTAAAGTAAAGCTCAGAACATTTTGTCTAATAAAATATACTGACACAGTTACTTTAAGTCATTAGTGCTACATGTTTCATTCTCATTCACCCTATGAATTCCAATAACTGCACAAGGTTAACACTGTCAGACATAGACTATGAACACTATGTGGTAGTCCCCTGATATCAACATCAACTAGACTTCTTTGTCCTCTTTTCTGTGCGGAGTTTCCGGTCTATGTATCTCTTGAGTTCTTTGTTTTCTATTAAATCTTCTTTCCGGATTGGGTTCTCATTCATACACCCACTCACTGGACATCTGACAGGAAAAATTTACACTTAAAAAATTTTTAAACCTTCAAAATTTTAACCCGAGTGTACAAAACACAATTTTAATACATGTAAATGTCCAGTTATCAATCTGAATCAACTTCAAGGGTAACTAAAGCAATTTTGCATTAAATGGATCCCTTGATTTAACATAGGGTTTCTTTATACATTTCCAGATCCCTAACATCTCAATAAAAGAAATTTTATGAATGAAAACGACTGCCTTACTTTGCCCGATTCTTCTTTGTTTTGATGTAGTGTAGAATCCCCTCCCTGTCATAGTTGTGTTCACAGTGGCGGTTCTTGACGGGGTGGACCATGTCTTTTCCTGTGTAGGGACACCTGGTGTTAATGTCTGTCTGGGTCAACACCATCTCCTCATCCCCAGTAAAGGTCGGGGTCTGAGGCACACTGTCCATCTGTCTGTCTGTTAAAGCAGAAATATAATTTACATGTTTAACAATTTTGCAGTACGTGTATATGCAATTCAACAACTGAAAGCAGAAATACAATTTACATGCTGAACAATTTTGCAGTATATGCAATTCAGCAACTGAAGGGGAGAAACTAATAATATAATTTATATCAACAATACAATTTTGCACAATGATCAACAATTCTGCACAATGCTAGCAAATTAAAAATGCAATTTGACACAATGCTAAGGAAGAAGCTAGATGAAATCATCAATGACTCACACAGCTGCACGTGATTGAATAGGGAAAAAAGGTGAAAAGTCACAGGTCTCATGCAGCCTGAGAAAGTACTACATTTTGACCATTAATCAATGACTACAAATACATTTCTACTTACCGGGATGAAGTATTTCTGTAATTTTCTCAGCCAAGTCCATGTATTTCTCATGGTTTTCGAGTGGAACCTTCTGATTTTTACTCTGATAAACCTGTAATCTTCCCTCCACTGCTTCCTCCAAATCTACAGTCTCCTGTGATTGTGCTGCCTGGTAAACAAATTATATATGTAATAATGGAAGGGTATGAAAATCTCTTAAAATATAGTTTTCCTGATGAGTTTCAAATTCATGGACAGATTGTGATCACTAAGTTGAACCTGCTCTTTTATACCTTCTACACTGTTCATGTATCGCTAGCATATTTTGTTACACCTTCTACACTGTTCATGACTGAACGCTAACATATTTTGTTACACCTTCTACCCTGCTCATGACTGAACGCTAGCATACTTTGTTACATCTTCTACACTGTTCATGACTGAACGCTAGCATATTTTGTTACATCTTCTACAGTGTTAAAGACTAAACATAAAACCCGTTTTGTTACATCTTCTACACTGTTAAAGATAAATACGAACCTGTTTTGTTACATCTTCTACGTTGTTCATGGCTAAATACGAACCTGTTTTGTTACATCTTCTACGCTGTTCATGAAATCATCTAGATCCCTCTCCATTTGTACATAGTCCTTCATCACACTTTTCAGAATATCTATTTCCTTCTCACTTTCTGAAATCAAATACGTTTATTTAATGAAATTTAAAACACTGAAAAGGTTTTCAGTTTGTATTCCTGATTTATTTGGAAAAAAACTTTTGCACAAAGGTATAAAAAGACAATAATTGAGCTTTCAAAGATACTTTATGCGATGGTCATTTCTGATAGCAGTGATTGGGAACCCATAAAGGTCAATCGGACCAAGGCACCACTGCTTACATTTTTAATGGGCCAATTTCAAAATGAGTGGCAAAAAATTTCTTTTATTCTAAAGAGCCATCATGAGAAAGAAAATGACAAACAAATATGAAACACTCGATTACTATTTTTGCATCTAATTCTTCATGTGTGCAGTGCAGAGAGCATATTCATTAATAAATATGTAATACCTACACAAGAATGCCAGAATACCATGCACAATATAAATTGGTTAACAAGTTAAACAAACATACACTCAACGACACTGACCAATTTTACTGTCTGCAAAATCCTGAGCGACATCTAGCGTGGTTTCCATGCCCACTTTGATGTACTCCTGAACGGTCTTCAGGGATTTTTTAGCTTGCTCAATTACAGCAAACTGAGCCATGGTCTCCTTGTCTTCCTAATGAAAGTAAAACATAGGTAATCAGAGATTACGGAGCTCACCTCAACGATGTTGTCTTTAAGTAAGGCAAAGTCACACAATTAACCAACAAAAAGTGTACATCCTAAAGCATCCGACTATTCGACTAAGCTGTCCAAGTAAAATTGACATCCCTACTCAGAACATATGTATACATGTATGTGTAAATAATTCCTGTTTTATTCCTCCTTTTATGTCTTTTTTCTTTTCAATCATACAACTCTTCCTCTCTTGCATGTATGTTTATTGTATTAACTATATACATGTACATATGTACAAATATGAGAATACACAGATAAGATATACTTACACTGCCATAGTAGACATAAAACAGGACCACTGCCACGATGGCCAGGGTATAAAACAGGAAGGTGAAGAACAACAGGCCTGTAAATCAAATATAGACCAAGTAACATCCTCTGTAGGCAAACGTTTAGAAAATGACAAATCATGGAGTATCAAATGCATAACACTTGTCTAATCATTTACAAATACGTATGAAGATAAAGTGTATAATTGGAGAAGGTAGCATGATTTCAGTTTTCTGAGGCCAGAGCAATTTTCTGAGGTGAGTGTGTCCGATTTTTCAGCATTGTTCAAAAATAAGGACAAAAGTTTAGAGAGAAAAAGTTCATGCATTTATCAATCAAAGAATTTTTGAATAATTACTACATGTACTTAATTACATACTTGTACATGTGTATTATTACATCAAAAATGCAGATAACGATTGAAAGGCATGCAAACAATGTTTTGAATTATATATTATCTAAATGTAAGCATCCAAAAATACAGTACAGGTCTTGCTTACCAAAATAATAGCATTTAGCTTCTGTTTCCTCGTATTTCTCTACCCAGCTCTCTGCCCAGCCATGCGCAAAGTCGATCAGGAGAATCAACTGGATGATGATGAAGAGGAATGCTCCAATCAAACCAATGTACATCCAGACTGTAATCAAACAACCAATCAGATCAGCCATTTCATGGATAAATAGCATTAATAAGTTAGTGAACAAGCACAATTTCTATTTTTTTTTTAAAAAGTGTCCCTGAACGAGACTGGGACAGAATCAAGTGAAAATAATTCTAGAATTTCTTGATCTAATTTAAATTGCAAATATTAATTGCTTTCTTTCAATTGTATTTGTAGAGTATGTTTCCTCAGTAGTTAAAATAAATAGTTGCCAATTATTTTCAAACTGATGAATCATGAATAAAAGATGACATGAATAATAGTTTGTTTATAGTATTTGTTTTAAGAGTATGTACTTACCAATACCAAATTCTCCTCTTGGAATGAAGAAAGCTCCAACACAGATAGCAATTAGAACCAGAATCTTAATGGCCCAAAAACTGAAATTAAATTTGACATGTATATCAGCTGTATATCAGCATGTTTATTTTAAAAGAAGTATGAAAGAAAAACCTTCAAGTGTGCATAAAAATTTTATCTACATCTCAACTATTGCTTACCTACCTATCAGTAGATTAATGTAACTGTCCTTACTTTGTCAAGGGGATTACGGAATGTACAATAGAGAATAAGAACAATACCCATGTAGATTCTTACCCATTTTGGACGCCAGATCTGGGGTCTTTAGATGACTTCACATTGATCATTATGAGGCAGAACAGGACAAAGAATCCAGCCATGGCAAAGCAGATCCTGTACACAGAGAGGTACCCCACCACATCGCTACAGTTCCGACCATCGCTGTCAATCACTGTTACTCCTTGAATCTTGTAATCTTTACAAAGCGCTGGAATCTATAAATATTTTATTTTACTTTCTAAGAATTCAGTATTACATACCAGCAGATCCTGTACACAGAGAGGTACCCCACCACATCGCTACAGTTCCGACCATCGCTGTCAATCACTGTTACTCCTTGAATCTTGTAATCTTTACAAAGCGCTGGAATCTATAAATATTTTATTTTACTTTCTAAGAATTCAGTATTACATACTCACATTTAAGTCAACACAGTCAAGGGACCATGAAGAATGCATGATCAATGTGGCAACGTTATTCTTAAAATCATGTTTTAATCTGTCCGAAATAAAAATACCTTCTCTAACTCCGTCTCTAGCCCAGGAATAAGGAAGAGACTGGCAATGACAGTGCCTGCAATCAACAGAAGAGAGTATGCAATCCTGGAAGCTGTGGAATTTTTACAGGATGGACAGGCAGCACAACAAAGACTGCATGCAGCACTGCCGCAACAACAGGCCAGCTACAATATAAGAAACAGGACCTAATTATTTACTTCTATATCTTAAGTTTTTTCTCTTACTGACACTTACTTCTTATGGTACATTAGAAAAACTTCATTATTTTGAGTGATGAACAGTGAAATATATAATTTTTTTAATTGTGCATATATCTTGAGCTACATTCAATGTGAACAAGGGTGCTTTGCTTCGTTCGGGAATCTTTATAGGTTTTTCCACTTTGTTTCAGTACTTAAAGGCAAATGAATTTGTAATTTCTAATCAGTAATGTATTGATGGAGATAAAATTGCATTATCATGTTAGATTGTTGATATTAATATTTATAGAACACCTGTCAAAATCAAAATGAAAGACAAAACACGATACACACCGAGCCGATGATACAACCCATTTTCTTTCACTTCTTCTCCTCTTTGATACTCCGTTAAATGTTGTATTTATAAATATATCAGGTATTTATGATCATATGATAACAAAAGGTGATTAGTCAGAAAATGGTTCCTGTTTTGTTTACGAAATGGCGCATAATAAACTCTAACATTTAGAACCGATATAGAAAGTTGTTACTTTCCCGGAATCACAAGACCACCTGACTTGAGATGCAGGGGTCATGGGTTCAATTCCCAGTCCAGCCGTACATTTTCTACTTTCCTGTTACACTAGGTACAAGAGAAATTGATCCCTCTTGATTTTAAGACCACAAGGTTCAGGGTTAAGGGTCAAACTTCTCTAAATATAATGATAATAAATTTATTATTCAATCAACATCTGAAGAACCCTTTACTTGAAAGACATCAGACTTTGTTCACTGGTTACTCAACAGGAGTAGATAGATACAAGAACAAAGGTTACACTACTCTTTACATCAGATGATATTGACCATTCTATATTGAGAACCATTTGCTTGTCAGACCTCCAACCTGATACTGGTACCTTCAAATTACCCCTAATAATGGGATATTAAACATATAGCATAATGTTAATTTGCCCATGAATAGTAGATAAGTCTAATTTTTCAGGTACAATAATAACCAAATTCTTGATTTTAAAATGATCTTATTTAATATTGTCATATGGGAACTTATGACATGTTTCTAAAATATTTCTTATGATAAACAATGTGCAATTTTTTAGTGTTTAAATAATCACCCACTGCAATGGTAAAATTGTCTTTCAGATGCCACTCATCCAAGTATGTATTCATATGTATATCCAGGACTTGGTAGCTTGATAAATTGACAAACTTATATTGCTTAATCATCGAAAAACCCACATTTGATTACAGGGTATGGGAGAAAGAAACCCATTGTAATCGCTTGTGGTTTTATGATGTTGGTAATGCTTAATGTAACTGTAATAAACTGGAGGAGGAAACATGTATATAACTTAGAATTTATAAACTTTAGACTTTGCAGTGAATTTACATAAGAATATAGTTATTAATAAAATGTGTTTGTTTTCCATTGGGTAGAATTCATTAAATGGAATTGGATGTAAGGAGCATTACATATTCATAATGCTATTGTAAATATTGTATAAAATAGTAAATTGTTCTTTAAGGATAACTGCTCCTTAGGCAGGGAGGATAACTCTTAAAATCATTATTTAATTTAAAGTATCAAAAGGAAGTTCTTATTAAGGAGCCATTTTTACAATTGAATTTACTAAAAGGGGCTAAAATTTACCACGTATCAGGCAATATGTTGGAATACTCATATCTAGTTTATACAAGTTTAACTGTATGAAATATTTTCATTTTGTCATTAGAAATGAGAATAGTAAATAAATACTATTTTGATTGATAAAGCTTCAGTAGTTATTAATTACAAGGTTGCGCTTTACTTTCATAAAAGGGTGACAATATTGGCCTTGACCTGATTGAACTTGAAACTTTCAACTATAAATGAAAGATTTTTTTCAATGCAAAGATTACCCAGTATACATGTTAAAAAAAAATTTCTAAAGAGAGAGAACTTTTATGTTACAAGCATCCTTATTTTAGTCAGCTTTCATCTTACAACTGGTATGCATGACAGTACATGTACTGTAAAGCAATGTTAATATACTATGTTTACATTCAGTGTAATTTTCCTTATGAAATCCATTAGAAATCCAGGACGTTCAAATTTCTATAACACACTCGAAACCTTGTCACTGCGCGTTAGAATACACAGTAGGAACTATATGAATTTTCAATTCTCTAGGAATACCAAAATGTAAAATATTTTATTTCAATTTAATGAAAAACTATAACCCTGAAAAATTAATGTAAAAATAAACGTAATATGCGTTAAGAATTAATTTGTCACTTTTTTCCTCGCAATGTTTGTTTGCGTAATTTAACTTTGCAACGTCATTTAACGTCATTTGACGTCACAAACGGCTCTTACATCTATAAACCACGACAGTTTAAAAGGGCACTAAATTCACATTTAAGATAAACGAAATAAGCAATTATGAAGGCGGATAATTAGAGAATGTAAATATAAGCATTGAATTCATCTTTTTGGATGTCTTCGGTCCTATAACACACCTGTCTGTGCCAAAAATTATCATACCGCGCTAATGCGCGGTATTCAATTTGTCGGCACGGCCCTTTTACTTGGACAGCTTAGTCGAATAGTCGGATGCTTTAGTCGAACGATAGTCGAATATTCGTTTAATTTTAATTATTTTTTCATATCATTTTAACTGTTTGTCTTTTACAGACTAGTTAACAATATTTAATCTACGCTATCACCATTATCCAACGAATTTCTGAATTGTAAACATGTACGTAGTACAATAAAAACAGTTCATCAATATGTATCCGATGTATTTAATTTCAAAATTAATATTAATATATAAGCTGCACATTTTATCTAAATGCAGGATATCAAATGCTTGTATTTGTCCTTTCTTCACATAACGGTAGTACATGTACCCCATAATTGAAGCCAATTTCTACGTGTCCGTCAGTGATCTTTGACAAGTGAACAATTAAAGCGTGTCTTTTATAAAAACGAAGAGAGAGCTTGGGATAAGTTTAAATTATGAAATTTTGTGCAAACAATCAATGATTGTATGATATTAATATCAGAAAAAGAAAACACGGCTTAATTACGCTCATAACAGATCCCAATTTACATGTACAGTATTTAAAATTTGTAATAGTTGTTCAATTAATGTTTTTCTGAATAGTTGTATCACGTCAGATCTTAGTTTGAATCTACAAAAGTAAACAATTGCTCTCTCCATTTAAAACAGTAATAGGTAGACAATCATTAACAAACATGTTTGATTTTCTTTCCCAATCTTTTGTTTTTTGTATTTTTGCGGAGAAGTTTCTTGAGGAAAGTTTCACTTGAAAACTGTATGATACATCATGTTTTATGTTACACTGCAGAATTCAAAATTACTTTAATGAAACACATTTTAACGAATAACCGACTCAAGAAATTTTAGTCGATAGTCGGTATGATCGAACGACAGTCGAGTACTTGAATATTCATTGACATCCCTAGTTCTGAGGTAAAATACTTGTTTATACATTTATATGGTAAACTCAGATTTTTAAAATGCATTACCCAATCAGGAATTTGTTACCGTTTCTTTATAATGCATTTCAATGTTTAAGTACAGTAGCTGCTAACTGTGTCGCAAACTATGTTGTTTGAGCTTGTTATTTTTTCTTTACAGGCTGAGAGCTGTGGCCTACACAAGTTCTTCATCAGTTTTAATCTGATCCTGGCTGTCGCTATTTCTGTTATAGCCATTTTACCCAAAATCCAAGATGGTAAGAAGCTTTATTTGTGTTAATGACTTCTTAAAAAAAAGTTCAGCAACTGAAAGAATTTCCATCTTTATATTATGAATAAATGATTTTTTTTTTTTCAGTGAACCCTCGTTCTGGCCTGCTGCAGTCCTCCATCATTACTCTGTACATAATGTACCTCACCTGGTCTGCCATGTCAAACAATCCAGGTATAGTGTCTTACCCCTCACCCAACACACATACAAACAAAGGGATATTAAGAGTTTTTTTTTAAACCATGCAAACAAAATAAAATAAATAACCTTCAATGATGTTTTATATCAGCAGATTCACTTTTCAGTCCCAAATCTTCAACTGCTTTTGTAGTGGTAAAAATATGTGTATCTAAATACAACTCCTTGTGTGTTTCCTTTATTTGTGTAAATACATATTTCAAAATTTATTTTCTTTTGAATCACTACCAAATGTTACATAAACCCAAGATGATGTGTGCAACCTGAATTGAAAAATGCATAAAAGCTACATGTAACTTTCTATTGTTAAACTGTCACTTTTAAAACTTTTTAGACACAACTTGCAACCCTAACCTGAGTTTTACAAATGGCACCCTGACAGCATCAGACAGTGGGGACTACGTAAAGAACAGCTTTGACTACCAGAGTCTGTTGGGGTTATTGTTGTGGATCCAAAGAAATACTACTTTTCTTTGCTTATCGTTAAATAATTGTACTGATGAGTGGACGGCGTACTCAGGAGATCCTCAAGACTCACGGCCCGGGCCTTTCATTTCAGTTTTCCAAGAAGAAAGGGAAGCACTATAAATCTATTGACTGAGTTCTAGGGCAATATGCGTTAAATGTCAGACCCTCGAACCAAACTGTCTGCCTGAGGCTATTAGGCCGAAGGCAGAAAGTTTGGTTCGAGGGTCGACAAAGCGCATTTTTCCCGAGAACTCGGTCAATAAATGTTTTGTTATACCTTTCATTTCAATATTTTTTAAAATACATGTATTTTGAACTGTCTTCCGCGATGTAACCTCAGGTCCATCACTGTTGATCACCAACGAATGAAAATGAGATTAAGTTCCGCCCATTCTGTGACGTAAGCAGTCCAACATCTCATTGACAAGTCCAACATCTCACTCAGCGGTTTTATGCCCGCTCAGCAAAAATATTAGAAATGTTAGCCTTTGTTTCGTATAGATTTATATAAGAACAAATTTTAAAGGTACAACAAAGACATGAATACCCTTTATCGGGTTGATTACCTCCCTTGATCGTCAAAGGATGTGGGATTTGTAGCCGTCCCAGATAGTTCCCAGTCGGCATCGACTTTGTACCTATTGACGAATAAACGAAGAATTACTAAATTAATTAGTTAGATGATTAGATGAATGACTTTGTTACGCTCAATATGATAACATATATATACCCTTTCAGATGCACCATTCTGCAGTAGACTACGCCATGTCAGCTACTATTATGCATACTGCTATCAAGAGAGTATATATACAAGATGTAAGACCACTTGTGGCGAATTGTTGCTGAGCCCCAAATATGTAGAGGCCGGTAGGTATAATTATATCTATCTACAGCTCCGCTTTTATTTAGGAAAATGTATCTAATATAAAAGTGTAAATGTTGAGTTTATTAACTTCAATCTCATCAAGTGTTTATCTGCCCCATTTCTCCACTAAAAATAAGAATCACAGGTTGTCTGTTAATGGGACCATGTATTTAAAAAAATCTACAAAAGTACTAGGATGAGCCTTCAAAAAATTTTCATTGATTCTGCTCGTGATATGTGATATATACATGTGTAATTGCATTGAAAATCTTTTTGAAATCAGATCCTGACTCCATGTTTACAGTTTGGGAAGGAAGGGGGGGGGTGTGCAAGCACATATTTCAGACATTGGAAGCATTTATATTTACTTCATATATTTATTTATTTTTTACCCAGGATGTCCTTGGGGAAACAACGCTAACATTTTGTCCGAATCTCTGGACCAACGTTGTCAGAAGAAAATAACGTCAGGGAAATGTTTTGAATACTGTGTGAGCCCGTTAATGGACAAAATCGTGACAGGCTTCTATTGTTAAACTGTCACTTTTAAAACTTTTTAGACACAACTTGCAACCCTAACCTGAGTTTTACAAATGGCACCCTGACAGCATCAGACAGTGGGGACTACGTAAAGAACAGCTTTGACTACCAGAGTCTGTTGGGGTTATTGTTGTGGATTCTGGCCGTGCTCTACTCAAGGTCAGTAAATTCTCCAAAGGGTTCTCTCCCTTGGAATATCACCCCCTGATAATGTTACAGGATTGTGTTACTCATGGATAATTATCTTTTACAGCATCCGTACCTCCAGCAACAGCCAAGTGGGAAAGTTAACAATGTCGGAAAGGACCGTTCTTCAGGCTGATTCAGGTATGGGGCAAATATAATTTCATAAATGAACATAAATAAAATTCCTGATCTTATGTTAGGAGACTCTAAATCTAGCTATTGAGGTAGAAATGGTAATATTGTTCACAAGTTCTTGCTTAGGTTACAGGGACAATTTTGAATATCTTGAATGATATTTTATCTTAATTTTAGGTGATGCTCGACTTATTGATGGTATGAATGTATAATGTAATGCTTAAAGAAAGATGTTCATGCTAAAAATTTCATTTGATTCTAAACTAGATCTATATCAAAATTATTGAGTTTGATTAAATTTTTGGTTTAGACATCGCAAGCATTGCATGCATTCCATTCATAAGGTCTTAGATAAAAGTCTTGTCTTATGGATGTTGTAATTGTCCTTGTGTTTCACAGTTACAATTGACAATGCATTTTTACACTAAAAATATACACGTATGTTTTCCATCTGCAAAGCATTGCTTGCTTTTAACCCTTTTTCCAGTTTTAAAGAATAACTTAATATGCATTACATTTATATGTATACATTAACTTGCAAGAATGATGATACCCTGATATAGAACTATGTCGGATACATGTAGTACATGCACACTGTATAATATGTTTCCTTTACACTTACATTCAAAGTTAGAATTGTACAGTCTTTTGTTAAAAAAAATACAGGGATGGTTTAGAGATAAAATAGATTTTGGAAGGTTTTAAATTTGGCTTTTATATGACATGAAACTTTACCCATAGTGAGCTAGTGTACCAGTAATTTGTTATACAATTCCCAGGTTTACTGTAAACCAGCTATTATTTTTGTCATCTTTTATTCATGATGCATTAGTTTGAAATAAATCTGCCACAATTAATTTTCATGAACAATGGAAACATTCTCTTAAAATACTTATCAAAATTATTGGTGCGCGGCGATTAATATTCATGGATAAAAGTAGGTCGCGGAACTCACGAATATTTCTCACACGGGAATAAAAGTTGGTTTACAGTATTAATCAACAAACATATACAAGCAATGCACAATGCATAAATGCCATAAATAATGCAATTTTCATACTGAGTTACTAGAAGATAATTGTAAATAAATTAGGAATTGCATGTTATAATTGTTTGCATTCGTATTTGGAATTGACAGGCGACAGTTATAAGGGTGAGTAGATGAGTTTGGTCAGTGTTGCGAACATATCCTTACTTTACATAGATATACATGTACTTACTTTACATAGATATACATCCTTACTTTACATAGATATACATGTACTTACTTTACATAAATATACATGTACTTACTCTCGAAGCATTTAAATGTGTATTTCCTATACTTGAATTTTAATCTACATGTATTTGAAAAAAAACAGGCAGCTTTTGATTGCAACAGAAAGCAGTAAATTTGATTAATTGTAGCATTTCTTGTACGTGTTATATATAATTATTTAAAATGCTACTTTCAGGTCATGGAAGTGCGAACACTTTATAAATCATAGGGTAAATGTTCAGTAAAATTTGTGCTTATTTGCCTTTTATTTTAGAAATTTTGAGGTCTTCCTGTTTCGTAGTGTGACGAGAAATTGAGATTTATTTCTCATTGAAACACTGTATTGTAGATTTTATACCTTTGAATCTCATAAAAGAACATAAAACTACAACAGCTGCCTGTTTTTATCACCACTGTGGACAGGGAAATCTGACGTCAAATATTTTCTGAAATTATCACACAGTGGTCTGGTTAAAGTTGCAAGAGAGATCTTTGAAGTATACTTCATTAAATTAGAAAGAAATAGAACAGACACTGTTGATGAATATGCTCAATTTATAAATCATATAAAGCCATTTTCATTGATAATGAAATGCAGTCAGTTTCTCACAATGTGTATTTATCACTTACATGACTGTATATAATAAAATAATTCTCATGTCAAGAGCAACTGAAATATTGAGTTTTAATCTTTAATACCTTTATTTTAATGTTGAAGTTTATTATATTTGTTATAATATTTGAAATTTAAATTTGAATAATTTAAGCATGTGTTTAAGCAGTGTATGCTTCGTGACATCTAATAATTTAACCAGAAAGTTACTGAATTGACTCCCTTCTTTTCAGATTTTGAATACATGTACCACAGTACTGTAAACTTAAATTTCTTTTCAAATTATGGTATATTACATTTAAATTATCAAAGTCTGATTGGAAGGGGTGTGTAATTTTTAGAGATTCATGTTTTTTTGTTATGTCTTTTTTTATCTTAAATTTTTTAGCTCACCTGAGCCGAAGGCTCAAGTGAGCTTTTCTGATCACATTTTGTCCGGCGTCCGTCTGTCCGTCTGTCTGTCTAGCTGTCTGTCTGTCCGTCTGTCTGTCTGTAAACTTTTCATATTTTCGACTTCTTCTCAAGAACCACTGGGCCAATTTCAACCAAACTTGGCACAAAGCAT
>PRKT01000118.1:99687-119690 GCA_003671525.1 Saccostrea glomerata
GGGGGGGGGGGGGGGGGGGGGGGGAGATTTTGTTTTACTGCAATAATGTAGTTTATACAGAGCTATGGTTTGCACAAGATTCTGGGTTTAGAGGTTACTGAGGAAACATATCAGGTAGATCATTTTGAATTCAGAATTTGACTTTTTATTAATATCCTAAGCATTCGGGACTCCTCTTGTGCCTCACACTAACAACGAATGTGGATGGTGGTAATTTATTTTGCTTATAAATTCTTGAGTTCAAAATTCCAATTATTCCTATGAATTCTGATTTACTAATATACTTTGTGTGCATATCCAAAACTAGAGAGAATTTTTTTTTCTGTGACTGATATGTAATGCAATATATGCAAGAAATTTTTTTTATTCTAAAGCCTTGACATATGCCAGTTTTATTTGTATGTTAGAACATTTTGATGTCTGGATTAATCACCATCATTCATCTTAAATTTATTACTTGATGAAGATCAAGGAATTTTTGTCCTCACTTTGACATGGCATGATTCTCCATTGCTGCATGCATTCTGTCACTTGCTAGATACATTAATGACATATTCACAATTAATTTTTCAGAATCTCATGAACAAAGTTCTCCATGATCAGCCTGATGATCCTCTGGTATATCTAATTAAAGTTCTGCATAAGAAGGCAGGTTTAGAGGCCCCCAGGGACCTAAAAACCCAGGGAGTCAGAAGGAGCTCCCCAGAAAGAATTGGTAATGTTCAGAATAGATAATGTTCAGAATGGATAATGTTCAGAATGGGTAATGCTCTGACAGAATGGATAATGTTCAGAATGGGTAATGTTCAGAATGGATAATGTTCAGAATGGGTAATGTTCAATTTGGGTTATGTTCAGAATGGGCAATTTTCAGATTGGGTAATGTTCAGAATGAGTAATGTTTTAACATTAGAATGGGTAATGTTCAGATTTTGTAATGTTCAGAAAGGGTAATGTTTAGAATGGGTTATGTTCAGTATGGGTAATGTTCAGAATAAGTTAGTGTTATCATGGTCATTTACCGCTAACTCATAAATAAAGACCTATTTAATACTTTTATTATGAAATGCAATACTAGTATCATATCCCTTTCTTTACATCTTTTGGGTTTTTATTTCAAACGTTAATTGGTACACAATTTTTTACAGTAAGAAGTAGAAGTCCCGAGATGAAAAAGCCGACACAGACATGGGGCTCCTCTCCACTTGGTTCGTATTTCATAACTGTAATCAATATTTATTCAGAAAAATTGCATTGGATTGGGCAACCAACAATATTTATAAATATCCTTTACACACAAAATACTAATACTCTACCTATTTAACTGTGATAAGTATTAAGAGCATATTTCATGTAGCATATTTTGAATGTTTTTTTTTTTTTGCAGTGACAATCACTTTAATAATATGTAATGAAAAATTGTATTTTCATTATATCTCACAAAATACAAAATGGCCAGTCTCATAATTATTGAAATGATGGCAGTGATTAGAGAGCAGTTAGAGCTCCCGTTTTTCTAATATAAAATAATGCTGGTAGCTTAGGGAAAAGAAAATTATCCCATAAGATGAATATAAAAGTATTTTCATATAGTACAGTTTAACTTCTTTCATCTTTAAAGTTTGGCCCCTCAGCAGTTTACAAGAGAGGTTCATAGTGTTATCTGGCAATACGTCTACACTGTATAGATGAGAAAACTGTCATAAAATGAAGTAGTTAAGACCATTGGGTCAGTTGTTTTTTAGATATGTTTGAAATGATAAATATACAATGTAGAAGGTTGATATTTTGATTTGTTTTAGGAGAAGTGGAGCGGTCCTATGACAAACCCTGGTTATCCAGCAGTAAGAAAGTCAAACCCAAGTCTGAAGATTTTTCAACCACCAAACAAGGTTAGATAAACAAAACCTTATCAAAACGTATTAAAATGTCTCATTTTTTACATCATTAGGGAGTCACATTGAAATGCAGGTACCCCTTTGTAGTCATATAAATGTCTACACTATTTTGGACTGATTTGAAATGTTATAATCCTTTAACAAAATTTGGGAAATATCCTCATGTGCATACTTAGATTTCAATCAAATCTAAAAAATAAAAAAAAAAATAAAAAATTCCAATCATATCTCAAAAGATCATAGCCCTGATCATAACTCAAAAGATCACAAAATCCCAACTATATATCTCCAAAAATCTCAAAAGATATAAATCAAGTCATAACTCAAAAGATCACAATTCTAATTCCCGGTATATCTCAAAATATCAGGAAGACACGAAATGTAGAATTTATTCTACAAATCTTATCAGGGCAATAACAGTGCAACACTTAAGATAACATGTAGCATCAGATTGCTAGTAACATTTTATATGTCCAGATCTTATCATATTTCCTATCAACACAAAGGAAATGATAGGATTGGGAAGAAAAATGTGCATTTCTTTAAAAAAAAAAACATCAACATCCAGTTCCTTTCAGCTCCATCTGACCCACTGTGTGTGATGACTAACCAACACAGGACAATAAGAAAGCCTTCAGTTCCCTCCCTTAGGTCCCCACAAACTACTCCATTTAAGCCTGATCTAGATAAACTTCAGGAGGTGTTATGTATTGAACAGAAACCAATCATGACAGGTTATTTTAGAAATCTTAGCATGAAGCCTTGGTGACTGAGTCAAAGGAATGGTATTACCTGGTATATGTTCTGTTTTAAATTGTCTTGTATTAAGATATATGTATAAAGGATGATCATCATAGAATTCAATGTGTTACATAACATGTTTGTTTTGCTGACAGCTATGTTCATTAATCAAGCATCATACACAAAAGAAATGCAGGGTTTATGAAAAAGGAAAAAAATATTTTTAAAATGATTGCTGTGATTTTGTACTAGAAACAATATTTTGTGTCTTGTTTATACATAAAACTTCAAAATTTTGTTTTCATAATCTGATTTTTATATAAAGTAAATTTGACATTTAAAATTACTCTACAGTTATATACCATGCCATTAAAATTAAAAAAAATAAGTTATCACTGATAATTGTTTTATTCACCCCCAATAAGAAACAATCAGTCTTCATTATTAAAAGACAAAAATGATTATTTTGTAAGATCACGATGCAGGATTGGATATTTTTACTGGTGTTTCCCTTTGGCAGAGGGGCTACATGTAATTCCAGTGTTTGGCTTATGTGCTGCTTATATAAATGAGTTATATATGTTTTGTATCAGTATACAGTTTCCTTTAAAAATAGAATTGATGATTTTTATTTTTCTCTCGTTAACTCCTCCAAAAATAAATCTTTTCTTGACTAATCTAAAATAACAATAACAAATATGTTAGGTTTATTTTGGTGTTTTCCAAAATCAAGATTGCATTAAAATTTAAGTCTTTTGCAATGCTATAACAAATAACACAATGGTACTGACAACAATAGTGACAAAACATGTACAGATGTATACAATTATATAAAAGTGTACATACAGTGCGTGACGTGTAGTTCTTAGGACGGGGAGGATAATTGTATGTGCTGATTATCTTGTAACAAACATTGCAGTGACCAAACACAAGCCTGGAACACTATTTATACTTAGTGCCAAATCACTCATGCATGAAATAACTACTCGGAATAGATTGAACATTTCTGTTATTTGAAACTCATTATTTGCATGAATTTATTATCTATTATAACCATGACCATTGACTTTTTGACCTCAAAACTAATAGGAGTCTTCCTTTGGCCATAAGGAGTTGTGTAAATTTCACTTCAAAAGCTCAAAGGCTTCTTAAGAAATTGCGTGGAAACAAGTGTGACAGACAGACAGAACTACAGACAGGTTGGCAGACAGTAAGACAGATGGACGGACAGACAAACAGAGAGACAGACTGAAATTAATATCCCTCACTTCAGTGATGGAGAAAAAATCTTATAATTTCAATAAGATGGAGGGGGTACCAGCCCTCCAATGAACATTTAATACCTACATGAAGCAACTGTTCAACTGATGTTCATTAAAAATGATGTTCGTTAAAAAAGAAAGTGTTCGGATGGGGCTGGTCCCCTGCAGTCTCCTACTGCCCCACAACCACCCTAGCTTCTGTGTGCCTGAATGATATGATCACCAGAGTAGGTCAGGTGCAACTAAAGTAATTTTTCAAAATAATTTTAAAATGTTACTTTGGAATTTCCTCATTCATTTTTTGTCCAGTGGAAAAAGTTCTTATCTTCATCTAGACTGTCACTTGGAGGTAAACATCATTAGGTGAGAAGTATTTTTTCTAATATTGTTGGATCTCAGCCAATCAAAGAGATGGAAATTACTTTAAATGACATTGCATTCACAAGATCTTTATTTTCGCAAAGATTTCATTCACACTTTTATTAGTATTCCTAAGAATTATAGAGAGAAATAACCTCAATTCATGAAAATTACCAGTAAGAGTAAAGGACTATCTCCCCCAAAAAGGTGTCACAAAAACTGAGTGATCTTCAAATTCAATCACTTAATAAATGCCTTTATAACACATGTATAAGCAAGCTAATGAAAATATTGCAGGAGGAAGTTCATTATATGTAATTTTATATAAGAAGTACTTTAATCCCACAACAATACGATATCTGCCATCTGGATAACTGTTATGACATCAGAGAAAGACATTTACAGGTGTAAATTGGATTAAACGAACGTGCATTGCTTTACGTCATGTTAAAAACAACACATGTTTTGCTGATTAAAGCTTTAAACGTTAAATAATCTTCAAATTATAGAATACAACAAATCAAAATAATTTCTTTCCTGTGTCAATTTAAAAGGAAGCAAAATGACATTCAGGAAATGAAAAACAACAACAGATGTTTGACCCACTCTAAATCTATATATAGAATATTATAAATTAAAAGATTTTCTCTTTTGTTGGTGCTAATATAAAAGGAAATGAAATGATGATAGAGGTATTTGATTCAGCATTAAAAATATAACACTAAAGAATGGCTTTCCACTCTGTCTACCTCTCTACTTAATGTAAAAGCATGACGAGCTTATAGCATACCAAAAACGGTTTTTGGGCTCAACTCAACTCAAAAAGTTTGGGGGAGGGTTTATGTAATACCCTTAATGTTGGCATCACAGCTTCAAGTTTTTTGAGCAGATTTTTTTGCAAGATTTTTGTAGAATTCTTGGAACAGGTCTCATTTCAAGTTAACTATAAGCCCAATTTTGACCAAACTTGCATACATCTGGATGATCACCACAGAGTTTCAAATGCTTTGTCTCTATATCTTTTTAATATTTTTTTCACAATGAGCAACCACATCCAACTTAAAGTTTATGAAGCAATTAGTTTATTATGGCCCCATGAATGAAGTTTTGGTGGTATATATTTTTTGTCATGTGTCCGTCTGTCTGTTTGTCCACAAAAACTTTATCCTTGCTTTTAACTTTTGATTTAGTGGAGCTATGACATTCATATTTCACATGTGTATTCCCTGTGACAAGACCTTTCTTTTGAAACCACCAAATTTGACCTTTTGACCTTGACCTTTGAGTGACCTTAACACAAAAATTTTGAACTTTTATTTTGGCCATATCTTCTGAACAATAGACACCAGGACATTTATACTTGACTTATGTATTCTTTGTGGAAAAACCTTTCATTGCATACCAACAACCCTAACCTTTTGACCTTGATCTTGGAGATTTCTTTACCTATGAAAAAACTTTAACCTTGGCTATAACTTTTAAACAATGAGAACTAGGGCTTTCATACTTCATATATGTAATTCTTGTGAAAAGACCTTTCATTAGATACCAAGAACCTTGACCCTTTTACCTTGAAGTTTGACCTACTTTAAAAATACAACATTGACCTTGATTTTGGAAGGGTTAGGACTAGGCCATTCATACTTTAAAAATTTAATCCTTGTGACAAGACCTTTCATTTGATATCAAGAACCTTGACCCTTTGACCCTGACCTTGGAGTTTCACCTACTTTTTACAAACTTTAACCTTGACCATAACTTTTGAACATTAAGGGCTAGAGCTTTCATATTCCACATGTGTAATCCTTGTGACAAGACCTTTCATTGGATATCAAGAATCTTGACCCTTTGACCTTGACATTAGAGTTTGACCTACTTTTTACAAACTTTAACCTTGGCCATAACTTTTGAACGGTAAGGGCCAGCGCTTTCATACTTCCCATACATAATCTTTGAGACAAGGCCTTTCTTTCGAAACCAACCTTGACCCTTTGACCTTGACCCAGAGTTTTTCCTATCTGATAAAATGTTAACCTTGGTCATAACCCTGGAACAGGTATAGCTAGCATTTTATATTTTTTTTAAGTAATTTTGAGCCTTTACTGTGAAATCACTAATTTTCATGGGTGGATAATTTTTGTTGTTTATGAGGTATTGAGAGACCCACGAATTTATGACCACCATGAAATATAAAATTTCTTATGCATTACAGTTACGTTCTAAACATTCTCCAACCTCGAAATCAAATCCCTACAAACTAATTTTTTTCCTGAAACCTTGAAAATTTGACCCCACAAAAATATGTTATTTTACAGTATTGGTCAAACCCACATGGAAATTAAAATTTTAGGATGCACAATACTGAACTTGTTTCAGATGCTAGATCTGACCTAAATTTTCTGGATGTGTGATCAGGTTAAATTTTTTGGAGCGGGCTCACTCTAAATTAATGAAAAGGCCAATGCTAACCAACTTTGCATTGAAGCTAACTATATTGACGAACAATACTAGAGCTACATTTTCAAAATGAATCACCAGATGAAAGTTTTTGGAGCAGGTAGACACTATAAAGAATCTATAAGGCCTGCCTATGTATTATATGAATATTAGTTGCATGCAGCAGTTCTGATGACACATGAGAATGTTTCGGGATATAGATTATTTCAAGAGGAGTTGCATGCATTTCTCATAAGCAGTAAATTTGAAAAAAAATGATGTGCTGTTAATCATGTTAATACTGTCAAACCCCTCCTTACTGATATGCTAGCAAAATAAACCAAATGCTTTATTCAGGGTAGAGTGTTACAGATGAAATAAATAAAAATTAATTTAAGATAATATACTTATTAAGGGAAAAAATTTTATATAAATACTTAAAAATAAAATTTTAACGCCATTTTCATGGAACATTATTAAGCCTTTCAAAAAAGAAACTTGGAAGTAGAAATAGTCGTGGGCTGTTAACACAAATTATTTTTGTATTTTCAGGAAGAAAGCAGCCAAAACAGAGCTGGAACCCAGACACTAAGGCGGGGAAGACCAGCTTTGATGATTTGTTTGATGGAAATTCAGAGGAGACTAAAAATATACCAAAGAGGAGAGAGGTGGTAACAGATGCAAAGCATACCTGGGCAACAGTAGGGCTAGGGGTAAGTTTGCCTGGGCCACTAAGTAGGGCTAGGAGTATTAGTTTTCCACGGCCATTAAGTAGGGCTAGGGGTAAGTTTGCCTTGGCCACTGAGTAGGGCTAGGAATAAGTTTGTCTGGGCCACTGAGTAGGGCTAGGAATAAGTTTGCCTGGGCCACTGAGTGGGGCTAGGAGTATTAGTTTGCCTGGGCCACTGAGTAAGGCTAGGGGTAAGTTTACTTGGCCACTGAGTAGGGTTAGGGATAAGTTTGCCTGGGCCACTGAGTAGGACTAGGAGTAAGTTTACATGGGCCACTGAGTAGGGCTAGGAATAAGTTTGCCTTGGACACTGAGTAGGGCTAGGGTAAGTTTGCTCAGGCCACAAGTTTAAGGGTAAGTTTAATTGGGCCACAGTAGTGCAAGGAATAATGGGAATGTAGTTTTCATGAGCAAACCATCCTGTGTAGTTTATACATGAAAATAAAGTTCTTTTGAATCAAATGAAAAGTGATTAAGAGTACTTGTAAGTTATTTATTTTGACAAATAGTGTTGTCATAGTTTTTATTAAAAAAAGGTTTCTGCAGAACTCTTTCTAAAATGATTTTTGTAGTGTATGACTCTGGTGATTTATGGATTATTTATGTTTCTAATTCATTGAAGGGTGATGAGGACAGCTTTACAAGTGGCATATATAGAGGGCCAAAAACTCTCCTCAATGAGGACGATCCTTTGGCAGGGGAATTAATGAACAGCAAAACTGAAGGCAGCAATAAAACAGATGAGGGTCTTGTCAGGTATAGGATCCAAAAAAAAATAAGTACAGTAAAACTCACTTGTTGGTTCCCATACTAAAATTTTTTTATGTGCCCGGATTGATAGATTCAAGGCATATATTGTTTTTGTCCTGTCTGTTTGTCTGTCTGTCTGTTGTCAAATTTAACCTTCACCATAACTTTTGAACCATGAGAGAAAGAGTCTTCTTATTTGGTATGCATACTCCACTAATTAAGTTCTTTTAAATGGCACCAAGCTCAATGACCCTGTGACCTTGACTGTGACCTATATGCTAAAAATAGCTTTTCAAACTTTCGCTATACCTTTTGTATCATAGGAGATAGAGACTTCATATTTGGCGTGTAGACTCCACTAATTAAGTTCTTTCAAATGACACCAAGGTCAATGACCTTGTGACCTTGACTGAACTATATGTTAAAAATAGCTTTTTCGATCTTTGTTGCCGCCAGGCACATAGTGTTTCACAAACACATCTTGTTCAATATGAATGTTCGTGTGTAATATTCAGATAAAGAATTGCAGTGTTTGATAGAATGAAATAAGAAATTTTGGTAATTATTTATTGTATATATACATTTTTTACTAACATTGTTGCCTTGTCATTTTTTTCTAATATTAATTACCGGACTCTGTGCTATTTCTTTTTATTTTTGGATACATTTTATTATATATAGACAAGAAAAAATAGGTAATTTTTATTTGTTTTTCTTCTTTCTTCACTCCTGTTGTACATAATCATCACATACCTTGTATATTCCTTTAAATGTTTAATACAGCCTCTTTTTTTTTTAAAAAAACCATTATCAGTTCTGGTCATGTAAGGGGTAGAAGAGTTGATGCCAAAAAACACAGAAAAGAACTAGAGAAGTTAGTACAGAAATCTGCCCCCATGTCTAATGATTCTGGATACGAGGAATGTGAAGAAGGTTTGGAGGAGGAGGATGAGGCATTAGAGTTATTAGGTAAGACAGTCTTGAACTGACCAGAGCCTGTAGAAGAGGATAAGGCAAAAAAGTTACTAGGTGGCAGTCTTACAATGAACAGAACCTGTAGAAGAGGATGAGACAATAAAGTAACTAGCTTTACACTGGTCAGAAGCTGTCAAATGCATACATCCCCCATATATCCACATGTCAAATTGTCAATTTACCTGTCTGTTTGTCTATCTGTAGGTCTTTTTTTTCAATAGTACAACTTGTACAGTTATTGTTTGCTTGTAATAAAGCTTAATCCTTTATGAATGGTTTGATTTCTTGAAGATACATTTACATATTTGTTAGTATTAAAAGAATCAGATTTTGATAATTCAATGATTAGTTTGATGGTTTATTAAATCATTTTTCTTATCTACTTTCCAACAGTTTTACTACTATATACTACTATTTCTACTTTTTTTATCCGATGTATCTCTGATACCAGTAAATCTTAAATATTTTGACTGCATAAAAATTTATAAATGTTTTAGGCCAATAAAGGTTGTTGGCATAGGGTAACTAAAACTTCAAAGAAAAAAATCTCTGGAATGCTTAAATGTTACATCTTTTGCAATTATGTACTAGACTTCTAGAGTTTTTACATCAATGATTTTTTTTCTGTTGATATTAATGACTGTGTTTTGACACTTAATGAAATAGAATATTTCTGTTATTTTAAAACTTAGCCAGACGTGTCTGTTTTCTATTATTTTTTATGATGTTTGTAATTTATTCCTCTGATATTGAACTCTTTGTTTTTGTAGAAGATGCTGATGACTTGCTAAATGAGGGTGTAACAAAAATTCCAAAGTCTGGCTATAAGCTCAGTCGAGTAAGTCATGCTTAAAACATTCTATGATCTTTTTTTTTTTAATTTAATGTCCCTATAATTTTTTGTCTTTGTCAAAAATCATTAATTTTTCATTACTTGTTAATAGTATTGGTCTTGATTTGAATTTAGATATTACGACAAAGACAAGAAGATGCTAACATCAAGCTTAATATCAAGTAAGTGATCTAATTTTGGATATTGTGAAATTGTTAACTCAAATTGTTGATGAATTTTTAAAATAAGAGATGATCAATTTAAGGTTATATTGTTTTATATAAAAAAGGCAACTATATGTTGAATTAATTAATTTAACATATGAAATCAAACTGAATACCAAACTTTGTTAAATGGCAATTGTTACATTCTGTTTTGACTTAAGGATTGCTGATGTATATGAGGGTGAGATTTTTCACTGTTATCTTAATTAAGTTGTGCACATTTTTGTTTTCAACTAGCAAAGTTCCAGCTCATTTAACTCTCCCTGTAACCCCTAATGCCAGAATTGACAGTCATTTGGAAAGTTTGGGCTGCTATATGTTGCTAAAGATATCAATCATAGGGGGGAAAATCCACAATATTATTCCAAAAACAGTCAAGAATTAGTTCATTTTGATCCAGAGGCCTGTTCAACAGAGCGAGCATTCAGGAGCGCTCGCCACTCGCCAAAATTCATAATTGTACCTCCAATAGAAATGTTCTCGAGTGCTTGCTCTGTTGAACAGGCCTCAGAAATACACTCAGAGTCCTTGTAGCCTTAGAACTCTCTACTTTCTCTTTGACTGTTTCCACTGTTGTTTCAGTCTCTATGCGGGTGAACAACCAGCAGACAGCTACATAGGTTTGTATGGCACTTTTCTGTTCTAACCTTTAGAGGTTTTTCCACTGTTATTTGATGTTATATGTAACAATAATGGTCACTAGAAAGCTTTACATGAGGTAAATAATATAGCCTATATCATTTTTTGGTGTTATTCATGAATTAATGCACTAATCATTGTGCCGGAATCAAACTCCTGAATTAATGAGTACACTGATGGTATATTTCATTTTAAATTATCTATTGTTTTATTTTTACTTTATGTGGCCACTTTTTAGATTATATTGACTGCTAAGTATTTCATCAAAAAATATATCAACTGAATTTTTATAGCAGAACCATTGAATGATTTTGACCTTGACCCTTTTTATTGTCAGTTATTATAAGTCAAGGTCATAAGGAAATTGAGCTATAAGGTCACATCTACTGTTTCAGGGGAAAAAAAACTTAAACCTGATGTTATACATTGTAGGACTTTAAGTTTAAGAAGTATTTTATTCATAATATACAAAGAGTACAATATGAATATGGATTGAACAGCAGGCCAAGGGCCTATATTAGTTCTCTCCATTTGAGATCAAGGTACACATGGTACAATTAAATTACTGTACATATTTTAAGTTCAACAAAACATGTATTATAAATTAATATTAAGAGAATTATAATAAATACATGGTTGAAGAAAAATTGAGGAGAAAAAATGCATAAAGAAAACAATAACATAAATTTAAAAGAAGGGAAAAAAAAGTGATGGAAAAAACAAACAAACAAAAATGAAGAAATAAGAATATGGAGAGGAAGGCTCAGACTAAAATCTTTTAGTGTTTTTTATAAAATTATGAACTTGGTCAAAGAATAACATATTTTCTCTAAGAGATAGAAAATCATAACCTGATAATACAATATTGACATCTCTTGGTATGTCATGGTCACTCATGTATGTAATTAAAATGTTCCTGGCAAAATCATAACATGGGCATTGAAAGAAAAAATGAACAGAGTCTTCAAAACAATATCCACATTTTAAGCATTTAGGTGAATCAACTAAATTATGATTAATCAACTAAATTATGATTGTAGGACTTTTCAATATAACCCATGTGAACATGTTAATAAATTAATGTGTAATACAAGCAAAAGTTTCTTAAATATTACCTGGTACATGGGTTTATTGGCTAAATGTTTTTTAGGAAATTTCTATCTGGAGTTACTTAAAATTTCATTCATATATAAAGTAACAATGTTAAAGATTTGAAATATTTATTCTGATAAAGGATTTCTGAAAGAAATGTAAAGCAGGAGTAATATATTTTTGTAGAATGTTCTGAATTTGCTTTCAGGGGAAGGAGTACAGTACAAATCCTCAAAGATAGACGATCTGTTTGAATCTGATGAGGAAAGACCTGCTACTGGTACCTTATCATTATAATCTAATACACCATATCTGTATAAATAATACCAACAGTCATAGTAACAGGGTTCGACACTAACATTTTTAGGCGTTGGTCCGGCCGGACTTGTGCTTCTTCACTTTTACTAGTCCGCGGGCAATTTTATGAGTCTGTCAAAAATATGAATAAATAAATAGAATTAACATTGCAATGTACTTTTTATAGTATTTACATGAAATGTTTTATACCAAAATTAGTTAAAATCGCGGGATCAGGAACTACACTCATATTCCCGATCTCATTCGTTATTCTCTATAAATGATTACATAATCCAAATGTCGGACTTTTTTTTTAAGTTTCACACTAAATCATGATCGTTAAAATGTTTAATTTCATACTAATGAGTCCTAAAATTAAGCGCGGAATTGACTCAGAGTTGCATAACTTCCTGTCAAAAAGCTAGAAAGCTAAAAATACATACAGGGTTTTCCATTGAAAGTTGTTGAGAAAGTTGTTGTTTCCTCCCAGAAAACTTTATTAGTCCATTCGTACTAATTAGCCACAAATTTTTATTAGTCCGAATGAAAATGTATTAGTCTGAGACTAACGGACTAACGTGAATGTCGAACCCTGTAGTAACCTAAGCAAAAAAAAAACAAAAAAAAAGGAAAAATTAAAAATTGTCCAAACTCGAAAATTCTATTTCGTAAGGGGGGGAGGGGTTAGTGGTCAACTTTTTTTAAGGTAGTTCCTTTCACTTCCAATTTTTTCCCTATATTTCCTTGCTATTAACATACTAAAGTGAGGGGGCCAACCATCTTCTTTAAGTTGCTCTGTGACCATTGTCACCAAAGAAATATAGTTGTAACCCATGTAACCACAGAAAAACAGACCCCCTGCTTCAGGTTTTCATCTGCAGTGTTAAATTATTAGATTTATGTAACCTTTGTTACTGAAATAATTAGTCCTGTAACAGGGTTACAAATGAACATTGTTGAAAGTCAGGACTAATTTCTTGCCATATCTAGTAACCTAATACACCATATCTGTATTAAAAATACCAACAGTCATAGTAACCTAATACACCATATCTGTATTAAAAATACCAACAGTCATAGTAACCTAATACACCATATCTGTATAAATAATACGAACAGTCATGATAGTAACCTTATACACCATATCTGTATTAAAAATACTAAGAGTCATAGTAACCTAATACACCATATCTGTATTAAAAATACTAATATTAATGAGAAAGGGAAAAGCTCTCGTTCTTTTTTAAGACTTAAAACTTACTACATATATATAAAAACAAAGACATTGAGTTTTCAACTCATAAACACTCATAGTAAATATGATCAGAAATACATTGTTTTTTGACTTAATATACTACATGTATATGTTCTTCATTTCTAGATCGCTTTAGTCTTTTATGTTTCTAGATGGGACCAATATAAGTATATTTATACTATTTAAATTCCTGAATCATTACAACACAGATTTCTACCTCATTGAAGGAGAACCTTTCTATTCCAGGTATGTCTGGATTCAGGTCATCACCCGGTGACAGTGATGAGGAATTCGAAAGTGTGTCGCAGGTCACCGGTCCTGTACGTATTTGATGAAACTTTTCATTCTTTGACTTTAAGATTATGACCCTCTGAACTATGTAATTAATTTTTATTTATCTTTGACAACCATGTTGAAATTTAACATTCAAGGATTTCAAACATTTCTTGGCTAACCTGACATTGTTCTTATGGCCTTTAAACTGGATTCTGATACACCTTCTGGTCATACACAGACTATGTATTAAATGTTTTAGTTTTCCTGCATTAGTGTATCAAAACTCTGTATTTAAAACTCTATTTTACTTATTTTAAGGACTAGGTTGTCAGTTGATGCACCTTTTATATGATATGCTGAGCAAAAATTAGGTTATATTAATTTGCTATTTTATTTTCAAACTGGTTAAGATGCATGTGTTTGACACGGTGAGGCCTAGCAACATCAAACTTTTAACAGTGCATTTAGTGGTCACAGGGTCTGACAATAAAAAAGATCACAGTGACCTACTGAACTTTATGGCTTTTCATTTTAAGACAATAAATATCATGGACACTAGGAAGCTTACAATCATCAAATCTTGTCAGTTGATGCATTTTTTGGTTTTGGTTATATGTCAACTAAATAGCAGACCAAATATTTTCTGAAAATCTTTAAACCTAATTTGATCTTTAAATGTTGATACATCTTAGGACCCTGAGATGTGTCGATTCAAAAGTAGGTCACAGACGTCAGTGATCCATATGTAGAATTCGATTATCATTCATGGATTTGATATGCAGAGACCTAGGGTCAAAATTTTTAGTACACGTTTTTAAATGGGCTTGGGAAATTGGATTTTACTAAAAGGTTTAATACTCTTTCTTTGTTATCTTAGTTAAAGTGCAAAAATCACAATTTTAACAACAAAATGAGCAGCATTCTAAAGCTTTTTGATTTTTCCCCCAGAGAAGACCAGTGTGGAATGTAGGAGAAGATTCTGATGGTGAGATTTTTTTCTCACAGATTTGAAATTAATTTGCTGTTGATTCACAGCAATATTTTTTCCTTGAAATCTAGTGTATGATATAGTTAAGAATTCTTTTTATATTTAAATGATGTAAATGCTTTATCATTTTAAACAGTTTCATCTATATTATGATGACAGATTCTAATTAATGTCTCTTTTATTAAATGTTAATTATCCCTTTGAAAAATTCTTCTTTAAGGTGATTCATTTTATCCCCGCAATTCAAAGACGTCCCCAGAAGTTTCCGGGTACAGGAAACAGAATGCATCACTATCAGAAAGGTATTCACCTCTTACTCGAAACATTGCAGTGATACATGTAGCATTGCTTTGTAATCTTAATTTTGAATTGACAGTGGTATTTGTCAAGTGTTCAGTATAGAACTTTAATTATTACATGTAAATAAAATCATATTTAAATCATGTTCAATTTTGTAAGCAAAACTCATTTGATAAGCTTAAAACATTGACTTTGACAAGGAGCCTGAACCAAACAGCCCCCGTGAGATTTGAACCTTCACCTCGCCAGTCATTGGACAGTAACCGTAAAGGCATTTCAAGTAAAACATGGACTCCTGCCTCCCAAACCATGCAATCTGTGGTAGGTATCCTTACAGTAATTGATAAATAGTATTTTGTCTACAGGAGTTTGACGTTTTTAACTTTCTATACTTTAGTATAGGGATTGTTTTTATTTATGAAGATAAAGGTTAAAAAAGTCAAGGGCCTTTGATTTTGTCAGATTTTTATGATACATTTGTATTTAAACATCTCTCTGTGATTTGACTCTCCAATTTGTATACCAGTATTTGGACATTTCTCAGTGACTCTACAGTCAGATATGCATAATAATTTGAAATCGCTCAAGTGATATGACTCTCAGATTTGTATAATATAATTATTATTTTGACATCTTTCAGTTTTTGAACAGTCAATATGTACATTTTGAAATCTCTCATTGATTTGACTGTCAGATTTGTATACTGTATGTGTACATGAATTGGCGTATTATAATTAAGCGCAATCACTGGGTATGGAGTTGTTGTAATAATCATGATTTGTATTGGACTTTTTTCAGGAGTCTGTAAGATCCACAAGTGGAGGATGGCAAATTCCACGATATGATTCAGAAACGGAACTCTCAGAGTTTGGAGGTATAACAAAAAAAAAGTTTTTAATAAGGATTTTTTAATGGTTTTGATTTACTTTTTTTTTTTTATTATGCTTTATATTTGCAACAATCTATGTTCCAATCTAATTAAAATTAGATGTTCCAAATGCATTACCGCTTCTCAAATGTTAGCAGATTCGGAACATCTAATTTTAATTAGATTGTTTATGTTTCATATTCTTCTGTTTTTTTTTCTTTCAGATCAGTCTGCAAGAAATCGGCCACCAAGAGCTTATTGATTATTAGGTCACATGACACCAATACTTGACAGTACTCAGATGTTTATCATAATTTTACGTTATTCTGCGGTTGTTTAGAAAAGTGAATTTCATAGAAATGAAAATTATACATCATCTGTGATAGTTTTATTTATTACATTTTAATTTCTACATAGTTTACTTGAATATGTTTCATATGTAGATATTTACTAGATTTATTAAATGACTTTTTGAAGGACAACCAGTGTGTGTGTTGATCATTTTTTCAATGAAACAGTCATTTTCAATGGTTGATTTATTATGGAATCATTTTTTCAGTGCTACTACTAAATATTAGAACAAAGAATTCGAATCCATTTACATTTACTTTTACATGTAGTTGTCAATAGCTTTACAGAAATACATAAACTTCCTGAAGGGAATAATACTGAATAATATAATAGTACAAAATATCATATGAGAATTTAAGTTGCTTTTGATTATTTGTTAGATATTATGTTCAGATAAAATATATTTGAATAATAATGCATTGCTACAAGCAACTAACAAATAGATATTTAAATTTGTCTAGTAATGTACACAAGACTCGAACATTATCTTTACTGAACTATAAATTAAAAAAAAAAGGCTGTTTGTCAACATTTTCAACATCTAAATAATTTTAGTGTCGGGAAGCCAGGCGTCATTAGATTCCTATCTTGTATGATTCAGATCCGAACAAAACTAGATTAGGATAGAACTATTAGCTTTTGATGTTCCTAGGCTTCAACTCTTGGATTATGACGCAACTCTTGGATTTTGATAGAACTCATAATTTATGACAGCACTCTTGGATAATGATGTAAATTTTGGATTCTGAAGAAACTTGGATTTTGATGAAATATTTTGAACAAAACACATGGATTACGACAAAACTCTTGGATTATGACGAAACTCTTGGATTATGATGAAACTCTTGGATTATGATAAAACTCATGGATTTTGATGAAACTCTTGAATGATGACGAAACTCGTGGATTATGATGAAACTCTCGGATTATGATGAAACTCTCGGATTATGATGAAACTCTCGGATTATGATGAAACTCTCGGATTATGATGAAACTCTCGGATTATGATGAAACTCTCGGATTATGATGAAACTCTCGGATTATGATGTATCTCAGGGATAAAGTCCTGGATATCGGTCCTCAAAGTTGACGTCACGTGCTGGGACTGTTCCACATATTTCTACACACGATTTACAGCAATTCCATCCTACTACTCTATCCGAAGCATTGGTTGGAGTGTTACTGCAGAATAGACCGCATTTGTCTGTCGTTATTTCCCCCTGGCAATGGTTGTCCAAAGTATTTGTGATAAAGTGACCGTAATTCCCCCATGGGCAATCTGAAATAAATAGAACTTGTGCAATTCTAAATTCAAAAGGCTACATTTCCTTCGAATTGGTAAATCATTAGTTATCATCTCAAAGAGGAAGCTTATCTTATGTAATTAAATTATGGCTCTTAAGATGTAGCAGCAGAAGATGTAGTGTTATGGTTTTATATTTTAATCCTTGACCATCTAACATTTTGGGGGCCGTGGGTGGGTTTCATCCCAGAAATGATTATAAAGTCGCAAGCGTGTCTATATTATAAAATCGCATGAGTTTCTATATTATAAAGTCGTGTGAGTTTCTATATTATAAGTTGTATGAGTTTCTATATTAAAATGAGGATAATGTACCTACCAGCTGTCACGTACTGGGCCTGTAGTATCAGTGATGTGCAGTTGTCTTTACAGTCTTCATATGTTGTCACCTCGTAACAGTAAGCTTTCATGTGGGGGGCGTTGTTTAGTCTTCGGCAGGTTGGCAAGTCTGCAAGATAAAACTAAGTTTATATGGATTATTTATACATGTACGTGTAGTACATTAACTACAGCTATCAATGTGCATGGTATAGCTAAGAATTCCCTTCCTCCATAAAAAACATAGGTAATCAGAGATTACAGACCTCACCTCAACGAATGTTGTCTTTGAGTAAGGCAAAGTCACACAACTAACCAACAAAAATTGTACATTCCAAATATGAAAATATTTAAGCAGTTTTGATCTGATACTTTGAAATAGATCTACATAAAAAATTTAAACTAGTTCTTCTTCATGAAAATGTAATCAAAATCCAGCATCTGAAGCAAATTTGAGAGTTTTCATCTCTTGATGCAACAATTTGTGCAAGTTTGGTTTATACAATGTTATATAAGCCTTATAGTTTTTTTGGTAATAGACCTGCAACCATAACTTTTACCTTGTCTATTATCTGAAAAATGTATGTCGAATTCAGCATCCGAAGCAAGTCCATTAGTGTGCATCCTAAGATGTATCGTCCATGAAAGTTTGCTCATTATAGGGCTCATAGTTAATTGGAAATGAAACATGCATCAAAAACTAACATTTTAACTCATCCACAAAAAGTAGGTCAGATTCAGCATCCGAAGCAAGTCTGATAGTATGCATCTTTATATGTATCATCCATGCAAGTTTGGTCAACATAGGGCTTATAGTTACTTGAAAATGACACCTGCACCAAAAACTTTTACCTGTTCACTCAACCAG
Source organism: Saccostrea glomerata (assembly GCA_003671525.1). Lineage (NCBI taxonomy): Eukaryota > Metazoa > Mollusca > Bivalvia > Ostreida > Ostreidae > Saccostrea > Saccostrea glomerata. Next base: position 118,451 of record PRKT01000118.1, read on the forward strand.
AAAATGTAGGTCAGATTCAGCATCCGAAGCAAACCCGGTAGTGTGCATTCTTACATATATCATCCATGCAGGTCTGGTCAACATAGGGCTTATAGTTACTTGGAAATGAAACCTGCACCAAAAACATTAACCTGTTCACTCAATTGAATTGTAGGTCAGATTCAGCATCCGAAGCAAACCCGGTAGTATGCATTCTTAGATGTATCATCCATGCAAGTTTGGTCAACATAGGGCTTATAGTTACTCGGAAATGTGACCTACACCCAAAACTGCACCAAAAACTTTAACCTGTTCACTCAACCAGAAAATGTTGGTCAGATTCAGCATCCGAAGCAAGCCCAGTAGTATGCATCCTTAGATGTATCATCCATCCAAGTTTGGTCAACATAGAGCTTATAGTTACTTGGAAATGAAACCTACACCAAAAATGTTAACCTGCTCCAAAAACATTAACCTGGTCATTACTTTGCTGAAATTGCAGCATCTGAAACTTTGACTGGTACAATGAAACACACTAGAACCATCTTCCATGCATGTCTAATCAATATAGGACATAGAAGTACTTAAAAAGAAAACTGCTCCAAAAAACTTAACCTTAACCTGGGACGCCGACGCCGAGGGTATTACATAAGCTCCCACAACTTCGTTGAGGTGAGCTAAAAATGTACGAATTAAATATTTGTTTCTCACTATGCAGTAAATCCGCTATTTCGATAAAAAAATATTGTTTAAATATTTCCACTGTATACAAAGTGCTAATCGAAAATCTACTTGATTTGGATCACTAGCTATATTTGTTTGGGTCCTTCGAAGTTTCTGTCTGCACATTTAGACAAAAATGTGCTTTTATATACGTTTTCTTACTGATAATAAAACTACTTCAAACAATATGAGACTTCTTCTTGGTATATTTAAAGATAATCATATTTTTGTTTAGTCTACCCCTCCATAAACATTGGAAGCACTCGATTTTCACGCATCTTATGGTCATTTTTCGACTAATCATCCTCTGGAATGGACTGTTGACATTATTTCAATAAAACATTTATTGTAATGTTTAATATGAATCTTTATCAAACGTAAGCTATCAAATTCGACCACAAGGTCTTCTTTATAACCTGGCAATTACATCAAATATGCAACTACCCAACTTTTCCAGAGCTATATTATGTTTGCGTAGAAAATATCCAGAAAGCTATCTTTGTTGTCATGACAGCTATACTTTTTTCGAGTATACATA
>PRKT01000118.1:120299-143415 GCA_003671525.1 Saccostrea glomerata
TTTAACTTAGTAAATGAGAATGGTATCGAATTTCTAACTTGTTTCAACTTAAAAATTTTCTCAAATAAATTTACATTGATTCTATAAAGGTTTAATAAGTTTTCTAATTTCTTAAAGTTACTTTTACCCATATTTTGCCTGCAGAATTTTCTTTTTTACCCATAATGCATCAGAGTACCCAAAGCAATATAGCAAGTGACCCAAATCAAGTAGATTTTCGATTAGCACTTTGTATACAGTGATTTCCATTTCTATTAATTTGCTTTCTCTCAATCTCTGTAATAACTCTGAAAGTTAGGTGAATTTTTTTTCATCAATTCTACCGGAATGTTAATTGCGCCAAGCGATAGTTTATTAAGGAAAATCATTTACTGAATTTTATTGGACATCAGTAATAAGATATACTCATAAATCTCCGTTAAAAACACCTGTTTTCATCTGTTCATCATCAAGTTCAACTTCGATGGCAAAACCATAATTATAGTAGGTACAAGTCAGTTAGTGTAGTACTAGTATTGTATAAAAGGCATTACTGTATAAATCAGTTTACCTACTTCGGCCTTCCGCCCAGTTCATGTACCTACCCGCTGCTATGTAGTGGAAGACCCCAGCTACTGCTAACATTAAGCACACAACACAGCTTTTCATGACTTTCATTCTGGCAGTGTGAAGGTACCCGTCCTGCCTGCTTTGTCACAAATAAAAGTCGGACATCACGCTTCATTGCACAAGGAAATTCGATCAGCTGTGCCCCTGAACATAAATCAAATCTATAGTTCCAGGTGTTTCACCACCCTTTTTTCCTATTTATATGATCTCAGGAATATACCAATTTTTTTTTTTTACATGTTGTCATTAAAGTAATGGAAACTTATGTAAAATGCTGCAAATCAGTTCTTTGGATTTTAAATTTATTGGTTTCTAAGCCACGTGGTTCAAGTACCGAAGTCCTTAAAAAGCAAGGTTCTCAAATGTTCTGAATACAGATGATAAATAAGGGTCAACTAACAGATAAATTGAATGACAAACATGGGGTATTCAGCTTTTCCATCGTCAACCCTACGTTTTTATAGTGTAGTTATATCCCTCTTTAACCTGCATATGGTGTTATGCATCTCTCAAATTATTCGATACCTAAGGACATATGCCCCGAGTACGATCAATTTTTAATAAATCAATGCAGGCTACTGACAGATAAGTTGATGTTACAGTGTTTCATGTTTAGCCAGCAGTTTGTAAATTATAAAAACTTTATCATTAAACTCTGAATGATGAATCCACGCCCTCCAACATAGCAACAGTCAACATCAACATCAACATGCCAAAAAAACGTCATTATCGTCAATGGAAATAATTAGATTTTAGGGCAAACGAAAGTCGGGAAGTCATTGACTTGCAAGCATGTGAATATGAGTGAATTAACACTGGGTTAGGAACAAATAATTTATTGGGGGTACTCACGGGCAGGTACGGTGTTCTTATCGAATCGTATGTGTGTTTGAGGAGGGGGGGGGTGTCACAGGAATCTGTGTTTCTAAGGTCAAATTTCGAAAGGATAAAAAAGGGAAAAAATACGCTTTTATTTTGAAGTATTTAATTCTAATTAAATTTAAATAAGATCAACTAAAAAAAGTAAAATAAAATGAAATAACTATGGAAATGTCATAGCACAAAACTCTGCATTATTTCTTTGGATAGACTGTGGGGTATCTCTGTTGGAAGTTTATATCCCGCGGGGGCATCTTGCCGCAGACCTTGACACAGTCCTTACAACATTCCCAGCCTGTCACGATTTTGTCCATTAACGGGCTCACACAGTATTCAAAACATTTCCCTGACGTTATTTTCTTCTGACAACGTTGGTCCAGAGATTCGGACAAAATGTTAGCGTTGTTTCCCCAAGGACATCCTGGGTAAAAAATAAATAAATATATGAAGTAAATATAAATGCTTCCAATGTCTGAAATATGTGCTTGCACACCCCCCCCCTTCCTTCCCAAACTGTAAACATGGAGTCAGGATCTGATTTCAAAAAGATTTTCAATGCAATTACACATGTATATATCACATATCACGAGCAGAATCAATGAAAATTTTTTGAAGGCTCATCCTAGTACTTTTGTAGATTTTTTTAAATACATGGTCCCATTAACAGACAACCTGTGATTCTTATTTTTAGTGGAGAAATGGGGCAGATAAACACTTGATGAGATTGAAGTTAATAAACTCAACATTTACACTTTTATATTAGATACATTTTCCTAAATAAAAGCGGAGCTGTAGATAGATATAATTATACCTACCGGCCTCTACATATTTGGGGCTCAGCAACAATTCGCCACAAGTGGTCTTACATCTTGTATATATACTCTCTTGATAGCAGTATGCATAATAGTAGCTGACATGGCGTAGTCTACTGCAGAATGGTGCATCTGAAAGGGTATATATATGTTATCATATTGAGCGTAACAAAGTCATTCATCTAATCATCTAACTAATTAATTTAGTAATTCTTCGTTTATTCGTCAATAGGTACAAAGTCGATGCCGACTGGGAACTATCTGGGACGGCTACAAATCCCACATCCTTTGACGATCAAGGGAGGTAATCAACCCGATAAAGGGTATTCATGTCTTTGTTGTACCTTTAAAATTTGTTCTTATATAAATCTATACGAAACAAAGGCTAACATTTCTAATATTTTTGCTGAGCGGGCATAAAACCGCTGAGTGAGATGTTGGACTTGTCAATGAGATGTTGGACTGCTTACGTCACAGAATGGGCGGAACTTAATCTCATTTTCATTCGTTGGTGATCAACAGTGATGGACCTGAGGTTACATCGCGGAAGACAGTTCAAAATACATGTATTTTAAAAAATATTGAAATGAAAGGTATAACAAAACATTTATTGACCGAGTTCTCGGGAAAAATGCGCTTTGTCGACCCTCGAACCAAACTTTCTGCCTTCGGCCTAATAGCCTCAGGCAGACAGTTTGGTTCGAGGGTCTGACATTTAACGCATATTGCCCTAGAACTCAGTCAATAGATTTATAGTGCTTCCCTTTCTTCTTGGAAAACTGAAATGAAAGGCCCGGGCCGTGAGTCTTGAGGATCTCCTGAGTACGCCGTCCACTCATCAGTACAATTATTTAACGATAAGCAAAGAAAAGTAGTATTTCTTTGTTAACAATGAACCCTCGATGTTTCCTTGTTTCTCAGAATTTCCTAAATAAGACATCTTTTTGAACATTATAACTTATACAAATTGCACATGCCCTGTGGGGTAAAATGATACGGTTAAGGCCTATTTACGGTAACTTGAATGACCATTTTAAAAAAAAAAGGATTCATATACATGTATAGTCATTTATCCGACTGAGAGTTATCTCTCTTTTCAAAGAGTTAATAAAAAAGAAATAAACAAACATGACAGTTGTTCATCTAACTCGGTTAACCTGTGAACAACTTAGCGGTCATTAGTCTCTCATTGGTAAAAAAGAAGGGACTACGACTATCCTCTTCTGTCTGTTTATCTGTCTGTACGCGAGTCGGTATATCCCAGTTTGAACTATTTTCTAGACTCCCACTCGCAAACATTTCAGAATTAATTGTATAGACACTATTTAGAGTACTCTAGGGTTGTTTTTTACTTTCACCCAGACGTATTATTTGTGAAAAACTTCACGTCATATAGTCAGATGTACTGATCATGCAACCTTATTTCTGTCCTATCATATTCACTTCCTCATCATGCCACTCTTATCCCAAATTCTACTCTGCTGTTAAACTTGCTGAATATTTGACGATATTTCCCTTACAAACAGTGTTTTACTGACCTGCCTTAACAGAGTTGGTTATAATTGCTGCTAGGAAAATGAAAACCACAAGGCTTGTAGACATTGTTCCTTCAGTTGTCGCCCTTTGTAGATTCAACAAATTCTATCAGGTCCAGCTAAAAATAAAAAATGGATTAGGAGTCACTCAGATGAATTAAAAATATAGACACCAGTTTCAAATGATTTAAAAATGAATTTGTTTAACGACAAGATTAAAAGAGTGTCGCTTATGTTTCATTATGTACATTGTCTCTATTTTATGTAATAATATACTTGTCAGGCACGTAGTATCCCCCACTTTCAAAAACGATGCTACGTGCCTGTTTGTATCTGTGTTATGCCCCCAGTGGGACCATGATTGGAAATAAATAAATTCTATTCTATTCTATTCGAGAAAAACTAGTTCAAATAGGGCCTACATCTACAGAAGTACAGACTACTGTACATCATAGGCCTAATGACAGCGATTCTCAAAAACTGTATTTTTCAATTTTGAATAATTAATGAGACAAAATCAACGTATTAGATAAAGGAAGGGATCTAAGGATTCCAATGCTCTTCTGAGTCTTTAAGCCTATGGCCAAGCAGCAAGCTGTTCATTCAATAGTCCAATCAACACTTTGCAAAAGTTGTTTCCCTTTGCGGGGTCAACCAAAAGGTCAAAAGGGAAAGAAACGTCATTTCTCCTCTTTATGCTACCAAATATTTGGGCGTGCTGTGATAAATCCATTGTGTTTAATTTTTTTTCTTTCAATGTGTGGGTAACCCCATCTTGGGGCAATCAGTACACAAGAGGCAGAGCGTTTTTAAAGTCAAATGGCGAAGTTACGAACCTGAAAACTACAAAGGCTTCTGCATGGATTGTAGGTGTTTATCCCTGTAAGATGGCGACCAAGGGACATAACTTTTGAAAAGTGTGGATTGGACTATCATTGGCTGATTTCCCCCAATACATTCACAGTACTGTAGTTTCTTCTTTTCTAGACCACTGTCCAGTTCCCCAGTTCTTGAGAATTTTAAAATATATTATTAGGCTACTTAACTATCCTTTAAAGAGGATTAACACAACCTTCTTTTGAAAAACCCTCTTCTCTTCATTCCATAGGCAAATTAGTTCTTGAGAAATTGAAAATGTGAAAAATGCTCGGTGAAAACGAAAACGATGGAGCAACAACTTAAACATTTTCAAATTTCGATCTTTCTGATAAACATTCAAACAAACTTTCTGAAGTCTTTATGACCGTAAAAATCACAAGGGAAAAAAGAGCTAACACAACAGTGAACAGAACTTACCATTCATTTGACGTCACAAAAGAAGGGAGTTAACTCACATTCACAAAATTGAGAAAACAGCAAAGTTATTTCCCTTTGCGGAGTCCTACCAGAGCTATGAGAGCGTTCTTCTACAATATTTTACTGTTTTTAAAATAAATGCAAAGGTACAATGAGTCCTTGACCAATTAATAAACAAAATCAATGTTACGTTTATCTTGAGGTCAGATGACAAATTTACACCTTATATTCCCAAGTCCGGGGGTTGAATATCGGGGTGTGTGGTTGGGGTGAGGTGAGGGTACAAAGGTACCTAGCTATGCCTTGTGACACGTGTATAAAATAATTAAATGGCTAAGAAATTGCAATAGAGGTGTTAATAGGATTTTTTTGCTTTCTGCACAACTTGCCATAAACATTGCAGAAACACTGTATTAATAGTCTTTTGATGTTATAGGTCTGATCGATTTATATCAGTAGTTTGGATTTCGACAAGAAGTCTAGGAAAAAAACAAAGATGACAAATACCTAGTGAAAAAAAAAACTTAAATGGAATACTGAAGCGTGTCTAGTGTTGATAAAAGTAAAACCTTGCCTGACTATGAGTTGATCCTCCCTTATTAACATGGACACCCACCCCCACCCCCATCCCCCTCACCTCCTCCAGATGGTATAACACCAAAAATTCTTAAACAGTTCTCCTCTTCCATTTATAAATCACTTCTCAAACTTTTAAATGAGTCGCTTGAATGTTAAACTTTACCAAATTAAACTTTATGGAATGTAATACCGGTAAAGGAAATAAAGAACAGTATTCAACCTAAAAAAACTTGGAGCAGAACAAGTACGGACCTCTTAAACATCAGGAGTGGGATCAGGTACCATGGAGGAGTGAACATCCTCTGTCGACCGGTCACACGCGCCGTGTGCTCCTTGTCATGAATCGGAAAATAATGGATCCCGATACGGTCATTGAATCGACCATAGAACTTACGAAATGAAGACTTGAAAAGAGACTGCTGATATTTTTGTTTCATTAACTTGTTTGTCAATAATTTACCTCATTTTAGAAATTTTAAATACGTAGAATGTGCTCTTCCGCAATAAATATTCAGTTTTTTCTATGCGCATTTGGCGTGTGATCTGCAGAAATTATTTGTACGAAACATTTATGGTTTAAATGTTTATGATCAGGTTGGCTAACATAGCTGGTCTGATTTTAGAAACACAACCAGTAGAATATATATTGATTTTGCTCTCGGTGCAACTGAGCCAAAATTTATCTAATTCAGAATTTTAATAAATCAGAACATATAATGTAATCTATATTTGGAAAAAGTTCATTTTTTATGGTTTCTGGGTCTTCTCTCCATTTTTTTCTATATATATCTAAAATGTATGTTCGTTTCTTTGAATTGGAATGCGCATAAATAACGTTTCAAAATCATGGAGAGAAGACACAGAAGTAGAATTTTTTTTTTTTTTAGAAAAACGTGTTTAAAACTGTATCATTTTGTACCAAATGTCTGATCTAGCCAATTTTCAATTATTTTTTAGAAAATGAAAACTTACCTTCGGAAAAATATTTTCCTTTCTCATTTCACAGGAACCCGATGAATAAAAAAAATGTTAAAATTCAATGTGGCATGTCGAATGCTAATTAAAAGCACCCTAGTTCTTTGAGTCTCCACCCACCTCCACCCCCTCTCTCTCTTACACACACACATACATTATTGTCATAGACTCCCGATTCTTAGACAAGAAACTTAATCTAAAATAATGAAGTTTACATTCATAACATTGTTGATAAGTATTTATGAGATGTATAATTTTTTTTGCACTTTCATTTATTGTTTTTATTAGTGTTTATGCAGACAAGAGTGGGAGACAATTCCATGCGTCACCTATCACCAGTTTCTATTTGTTCTAATCTCCTGGTTCAATGCTTTAGGAGAGGATTGTTTTAAGTCAAATTAGAAAATGCCGGAAGTCTCCGGCTCCGTGGTGATTGGTGCAGAGGTACGGGGGAAAAATCCAATTCTATCCATTACCCACTTAAGGATTTTTGTCATCGCCTGGTCCCCTGAACTCTTTATACACGTACACTGTATCTTTGGAGTTACCATCTTTTGTTTTGGAATGTTCTATCTTATAGGTGTGCATTGAGGTTTTGGAATTTTCGTTTCACCCTAGGGTGATGGGTAAAAATTGTTTTTTTTTTCATGCAAAAGTCTAATTTCCTAAATTCTTCATAACCTTCTCGCAGTCCTCCAACCATAGTTTGAAATGATGTAATTGAGAGTCATGCAGTAAGATTTCAGAGTTTTGATTTTTTTTTCACCCTAGAGGCAACAGGGCGTCAAAAAATGGTTTCTGCAAACCGTTGCTTCCCTGAACTCTTTTTACATCTTTTACAGTGACTGTAGTGAACAGCTCATATTTTAAAATGTGGTTGGGGGTGTGTTTTCAGATGTGCAATAATGTTTTGGAATGTTTGTTTTTACTCTAGGTTTGAAAGGGGTTAAAAACCTACCTCATTGACTTTCTCTAACATTTTGTTTGCAGCAACTGATTCACAATTTGGAATGTGATTGGGAGTGTATTTGGAATTTGATTTTCATCCTAGTGCTTAAAATACTTTAAATTCACATAAAGCTTCAAATTCATTTATTGTATAATGAAATATGCATCCAGAACCTCTCAGTAAAATGTACATGTAAAAAACTGGCATTCACATCATAGAACAGCTTTGCTATAAACCATTGTGAAAATTTTTATGGCCCCGAAATCAAGACAATAATCTGATAGGTAAAATGATTGGAAATGTACATCGGAATTCCCCGATATGATGTCTTTCTGAATTCTTCTCAATTTTCCTTCTTTCTGTAGACAGCAACAAACTCTGTAAAGTAAAGGAAAAGCATTCAATGACGAGGCAATGTAAAAACGCACGATGAAGGAGAATATATATTTGGAGGCAAACACTTACGTGCATGTTTTACTGTCTGATGAGACATTTGGTTTAATGTTTGCAGTCTGGCCAATCAGAAGGCTAGAAATTGTGTTTTGTTGTTCATTGACCCTATACCTTGTGGTATTTTCTTAAAATAGTTAGTTCATTCAACCGAGACTTAATTTGACTACGGACAGGCCTTTTATTTCCACTACCGCAATAAAATAGCGTAAGGAAAGGTTTCTTACAAATTCAATGTTTCATTTAAGTTGGGATAAAAAAAATTGTATTCCCTGAACAAACGTTTGAATGAATAGTAAGTAAATATTTGCTATTACAAACTCAGAGAAAGACAAAATGAGCTCAAAAGTCCATTGAATAATATAAATTATGAGCAGAGCAAACACGGACCTTAAAATATCAGAGGTGGGATCAGGTGCCATGGAGGAGTGAGCATCCTCTGTCAACTGCCGTATGCCTCTTGATATGATCGGGAAAAAGACAATCTGTAGAAATTAACTGTGTAAATAATTGCCTCACAATTTGTATGCAAACAGTCAGCTAATATTCGACTTAATGATTGATTGTTTTTGCTGACAAGGTCATTGTACCGAAAATAGAGTTTGCCAAACTAGTGTCTTGCACTGAGTGGTTTAGAAGAAACTACTTGTAGGACAAATGTATTTCTACAGTATATCTTTATCTCGTATCACAGATTTCTTTTGTTTCGCCGTGATTGTACTTTTAATATTGAGTTGTCTAATATGAAGATTTCATGTAAATTATTAAATTTTTGACTCCAATTTCTATATTCATATGCAAAGTTGAGAGGTAACGAAAAATAACCTTAAGAATTTATAATAATAAACGGAATGATTAATGACCAAGGCAAAGCTGACCCTTGAAAACACCATAGGTGAGATCAGCTGCTCTGGAGGTGTAAGCATCCTTTTGTCGACCGTCTTATCACAGCTCAACTTAAATAATCTCTGTTGGATATTTAATAAAATTCAACCAATACCGTCAAACGTGAGTTCCCCGTCGTCGTCTGTGTCCCCCTCCTTCACCAGTTCGTCAGCGTCTGACCGCGAGATTCCCATCGTCTTGGCAATTTCTCTTGCTGTGATTGTTCCGTCACCGTTGACGTCCATCTTTGCAAAGCATTTCTCCAAAAATTGTAACTCCATAATTTGGCCCTCCAGTTGCTCCACCATCATTTTCTCATACTCCTTATAGCTTAGATAATCGTCACCTGTATAAGACATGAAATTAATAAGCAGCTAGGTGCTATTGAGAATCAAAAATTACTAGAGCGAGACAGTGATATAAAAGAGAGCCCCTCACAAGTCTCGACAAAGTGAATAGTGAGGGGAGGGGCACCGATGGCTTTAATAGACTGTACATGTACAGCAACTGTGAACCCCAATTGTTAAAGGCATTGCAGATAGAACAAGAAGTTTATAAAATAATGATGTCTGTAAGTGGCTGCTTTTTCAAAAGTATGTCAAACTCAAACTAATGGATGAGATACTAGTAACTGAGTAAAAAATATTGAAACCCAAAGAAAGCTCTTTACATGGTGCATTCAGGTGTGCAACTTGAAAGATTGATCACACATTTTTCTCAAGTTTTGACCAAAATGAAGTTTTACAAAAGTAGGTCAAAGTGAAAAATCAAAGGGTCAAAAATATTTATATGCAAGGAAAGGTGTGGTCAAAAGCAGTATAAATATAAACTTGCTTCTTACAAACCTGAAAATATAATACCAAAGTCAAGAGATTAGATCTGTATTAAAACAGAGGTCTTCTTCCAGAAAAACACACGTGCAATATAGAAGCCTGAGCATTAATGATGACTTCAACTGTTTTATTATCGTGTTTTGATATCTTTATTCAAAGGCATATACACTTGATGTTCTTGTCTCAACGCTACACAATTTGCCTTAAGGAACTCCGATCCTCAGCCATGAAGGATAACTCTTTCTGTATAATTTAATTCAAAAAAATCTCAAAATAAAGCTTGAAATTTATATTTTTTTCATGCAACAACTTTCATTTTATACCTCTAAATGTGCTTCGAGGTTCTTTGAAGTTTTCAGAAAGGTCTTATAAAAGTAGAAATTTTACCCATTAAAGTACTAGTATTTTAAAATAATATTAAAAGAAATTGATCCTTTTTTATCTATTTAACATGATATGGAATAAGATGTGATTTATGGTGTTTTGCAATGATAGGAAAATATTTATACACTATGCATTGTTAAATGATCGAAGTAAATAGAAGAAACTTAACTACCTTATATGTATAAACATTTTGCAATTTCTTCAAAAGCCTACATATACATGTACCTATGATTTCTATTTCTAAAATGTGTTTAAATAAATTTGAATCGGAAAATGCATAGAAGGTGTTCTTATTCGCATTTCCTGAAAATTTATTTTCGATTTACTAATGTTTCTATATACAATGTAATATAATTTGCTTTAAAAATGAAGTTTGAAGAATTATCGTGGATAAAACACACTACTTTTAGAATTCAAAGATATGTTTGTAAGCATTCTCCAATAAGTCAATCCTAATTTCAGAATCTGAGGATTAGAGTACCTTAATTCGCTTGTTGCAGTCAATGTTTCATATAAATCAATGACCTTATATTTCAAAATTAGTTTAATTACTTTTATCTGCTGGTGGACTTTAACGCAGGAAGCAAACAAGACAAAAAATCGCTGCAGCTTCACAAGTTAGATTGTAGGTGTGAATGCAGACACTTGCTGTTTCCGAACACAACCACAAGATCAATGGTTTTTCCTCTGATAAAAATCTTGAAAATTGATTGGTCCAGAAGAATACTGTATTAAATCGTATCATGCATGAAGCCTACATATTTGATATTGTTATAATGCCCCCTAACTGACAAATCTACACCCCCCTTTCAAGTAACCGGTTTCCGTTAGCTACATACAATAATACAGGGGACCCACGGGAGAGTATTTAAGTGCCGTGTAATTATTTATTTAAAGTTGATAGTTCCAACTTCGAACTTTCAAAACGTTTTAGATTTTTTGAAATATAGAATTTTTAATCAAACATTCAAATTTTTAAATATAAGAATCGTTTTTGGAAATTTGAATTTTGAACATTTAAGGTAAAAATCTAAAATATTAGATTTTCAAAACCTGTTTAGAAATTTGAAAATTTAGGTTTTTGAACTAAAATATTAAATTTTAATATACCAAATCAGTTTCAGTTTTTGAAATTTAGATATTTGAACTAATGTGTTAACATTCTAAAACTCAAAATCATTTTAGAAATTTGAATTGTTCAGTGTTACACGGACCATGAGGTATATATGAAAATAATGTTTAATGTCATACCTATATAATTCTGATTGGAAAACATAAGTCAATACAGACGTTGGATAAATGTAATCAGATATTGGAATAGAGTTTTATCCTTTGGCAATGATCGAATTACAAGAATTGTTTTAGAGGTTGATTACAATAAGTGTAAGAATAACTGGTGCAGTGATTTGAAAGATATATTACACCAACTAGAGCTGGATTACTATTTCGAGTCAAAGCTTATGGTAGATATGAATTTGGTTCAATCAAAGATACACAATTATTACTCAGACCTATGGAACAATGAAATTTTAAGCATTCCCAAACTGCGGACTTATGTTAATTTCAAAACAATGTTTGGGATGGAAAATTATGTTGCACTTGATATGCCTAAATATTTACGTTCAATTTTAGCACAATTTAGATGTGGCATTTTGCCTTTACGAATAGAAACCGGTAGATATCATGGTGAATCTGTTGAGGATCGAATTTGCACACTTTGCTCTAGAAATAATGTAGAAGACGAAATTCATTTTTTACTGCATTGTCCTTTATACTCTGAATATCGATCAAAACTTTTTGAAAACACTGGCATTAATCAAATGGGGTGGTCAGATATGGATTTACTATGTGTTCTTATTTCAAATTATCCTAGACAGGTTGCAAAGTACTTGTATTTTTCATTTATGCGAAGACAGTCCTTCATGTTCAGAAAATAATAATGTATTTCAATTTCATCTTCATCTACCAATAATCCTTATAACAGACACTACCAATCTTACCATACAAAATGTAAAGATATATATTTATCACAATTATGAAATTGTTAATTTTTTGGTTATTCTCAAAACGTTGTGCTCCTTATTTTCATTATATATTGTATTTCAATTTTGTGTTTAAAGTGGCATATAGGCCCGATGGGCCGGGTGTTGATTGTTATTTTATACAGTCTGTAAACAAAAGAATTTAATTGTACACATGTCACTATGAATAAATAAATTACTTACTTACTTACATAATGAAGAAGTTAAAGAAATACTGAGTATCTCAATCTTCACAGTTTAAAGGATCTTAGTTTAAATGTTTTAGGTAAACTATTATAGATAATTAATGAAAATGAGTAGTACACAATATATATGCCAAAATTTTCCTTAAATTCAATTTTTCTAAAACTTTGCTATTTTGTCCTAAGATACAAAATCTCTCTTTATATGATATGAAAGAAATTCAACCACACATTTTTTGCACACATAGTCTGAACAAGAAATCTGTGAGCCAATGCTCACTAGTAATACCCCCGCTCTGATGTAAATCAGCACTATCATGTTAATATACTGCTTACACAAGTTCAATTACAGGCATATAAAGTTGACATCAGATTCATATCAAAATTAATCCCACCATATAGCATGCCTCAACAAAGTTGGTAAAAAAATTTCAAGCATCTGCTATGAATAGCTAATGAGAAAACTGCTACGAAGATTTGTCATGTATGAAACAGACAGATGCACAGACAAACAGGAAGTTGATATTGGATTTAAACAAAAATGTATCCCGGCCACCATATGGCATGCCTCAGAGAAGATTGTGTTAAAATTTCAAGCATCTGTGATAAGTAGTTGCTGAGGAAACTGACAAAATTTTTTTGTTTATGAAATGGACAGACGCACAGACAAACAGGAAGTTGACATCGGATTTAAACAAAAATGTATCCCACCATATGGCATGCCTCAGAGAAGATTGTGTTAAAATTTTAGGCATCTACGATGAGTAGTTGCTGAGAAAACTGTGACGAAAATTTGTCATGTTTGAAACAGACAGACACACAGACACACAGGAAGTTGACATCGGATTTAAACAAAAATGTATCCCACCATATGGCATGCCTCAGAGAAGATTGTGTTAAAATTTCATGCATCTACGATGAGTAGTTGCTGAGAAAACTGTGACGAAAACTTGTTATGTATGAAACGGACAGACGCACAGACAAACAGGAAGTTGACATCGGATTTAAACAAAAATGTATCCCACCATATGGCATGCCTCAGAGAAGATTGTGTTAAAATCTTAGTCATCTACGATGAGTAGTTGCTGAGAAAACTGCGACGAAAATTTGTCATGTATGAAACGGACAGACGCACAGACAAACAGGAAGTTGACATCGGATTTAAACAAAAATGTATCCCACCATATGGCATGCCTCAGAGAAGATTGTGTTAAAATTTCATGCATCTACGATGAGTAGTTGCTGAGAAAACTGTGACGAAAATTTGTTTCGGACGGACACACAGCTAGACGGACAGACGGACAGCTAGACAGACACACAAGGGTAAAACAGTATACCCCCCTCTCCTTCGGAGCGGGGGTATAAATATGGCCTATCAGACCCCTGTTAGAAGATTGTGAAATCAGACATTCGACTTGAGAATGAGCCTTATTATAGAATTATTAATTGATCTATTGCAAATTTGTGTAATACTTTTAAAAAAGATAACTTTTTATTACTTTAAATCAGTAAGTCAAATTGATACTGGAAAATTTGAGTAAGATATTATGTAAAAATAGAACATACATAACATTGGAATTGAAAATTCACATGTAAATATCCGAAAGTTTTAGTGTTCTTAAGAGAAAATGTATGATTCAATTTTTACAAAAAATCAACAGAATAATTCAAATGGTTCCTAGAATAAAATGTTTAAAAATAAAGAAAATTGAACCGGTGGTTTCAGATATTTTGGCGATTGAAAAAAATTTAATGGCAAAAAAAAAGATTCAGTAGATGACGTCACAATATTTGACCTTTGACCTCTTGATATGACCTTGACCTTTGTAGTACATAAAGAATGTATACTCCGTATATATACGCCCTCTACTATTTATGGAACAAAAGTTACACTGCATTTTGTAACAGACTGTTACATGCTTAACACAGACCAAAATGTAAGCCCCCAAGTGACCAATATAAAGGAATCTCCTATTTTTTTTTTTACAAAATATGGCACAAACATGCCAAAACTTATTATTTTTCTTACAAGGATCATTCATTGTTGTCAAAATAGTAATATAATTATTTTTTTCTCCAGTACTTTTTTAAGAAATTGGTTAAAATAGAATCTATTGGTGTTTTGTCCTACCTTAAAGAGTTCAAATTAAAGTTGGAAAAGTCAACTTCAAAGTTGAAAAAGCAAAGAACGTTAGAATTTCCGACTTAAAAGTTGTTACGTTGTTGAATTACCAACTTCAAAGTTGGAAAAGCCAACTTTAAAGGTCGCCCGCGTGGCGCCTATACCAAATCGACTAGATGCATCCTTAAGGTCTATTGGCCAAATACCATCTCTAATGAAGGACTAATAAAGGATCATCTTAAAGAGACCCAGGCAAAGACTTGTTTCATTCTGCTTCAAATTACATTTGAAAGACATTGGTGTGTTTTTAAACATGACAAAGAAATATGAATCTAAATATACTCCTAGATGATACGTGTGCAATACTTCCTTACAGCTGCCTAAGAGGAAACATTCTTTATTCTAGCCAATGGTTCATTAAGAGTTACATAATTAAGAGAGAGGGTATGATAAACTTGGGTTTGGGATGTCAAAGCATAAACATAAAAGTACAAACAATGAAGAAATGGGCTAATGAAGAAACTCGATCATCTTATTATTGCAAAATGTGTCGAAGCTCTTTACATGTACATGTCTTATACAGGTTTTCTCTCTAGTCGAGAAGTCTTACAGTTAATACTTGAACCTATACCCTAACAAAGAACCATCACTGGTCGTTTTTTGATAGTTCAGCATCTTTACTGTGAGGGAAGCCAAATTTTTAAATTACGTTTCCGCGTTTATTTTCTTGTGTACGACAACGCTGCTGCAAACAAGCACGAGAAGTAGGGATAATTTTAAAAGAACGTTTACAGAATTTAACATACCCTCTGTATTCATTCCTAGTCGTGATGAGTTCTCTTTAACCCCTCTACCCCAAGTATCCATAAAAATGAGAACAATGAGGTGTTCTGATCATAAGTACAGAGACTTAAGACATGTAAAGGTCAAAAGGGAATATCTTGAAGGATGAAATTAAAAAGACACTGCTTTTTGTGCTTTTCCTTGTTTTAGATCACACTTTCCATTTATTATTAAACGGACTTCGTACATGAACTTCAACATACAATATAAATTATCACACAGTTATAAGTCCATAAGGAAAAGAAAAAAAATCCTACATGCTACAGTGTATGTCCTTCAAAACATAGGAGATAAAAAAGGATATTCTATCATCAAGCTGCCCAAGACAGCTTACATAATAAATCGGATTTAAGGTCAAAACCAAACAGACACAGGATTTATGAGAAAAAAACCCACTAGTACCAGAAATGTAGTATTGATCAAGGTAAATGGGGATGTTGAGGAGTCCACATAACTGGGTAACAAGGTCATCACAACGGGCAACTGTGACAAGGAAGCCGACACACAAGGATAGGTCACAACCAGGCTTTTGCTATGTTGAAGCCCATATTGAGACCCACAGCACTTTACATCCACACCAAGATCAGGGTCTCCAACAGTAACCTTCTAAAAGTCCTCTGGTATGGATCAGAGTGCTATAATGTTTTGATGATTTAAAGAAAACTCGAAGTCTTCCAAAACTAAATCCCTTAGACGCATCCTTGAGGTCTTTTGGCTAAACACCATCTCTAATGAAGAACTTATAAAGAATATATAACTATTAAATACAAACTTTGAATATGATTTTTAACTCACCGTCGTCGTCGATTAGCTTGAACATCTCCCTCACCTGGGCCGTTGTGACATTCTGACCCATTTTATTGGCAGCGTCTCTGAACTCTTTGATTGACAGGCGCCCATCTCCATTCACATCCATGGCACGAAACGACGCCTTAATTTCTGTGGATGTAGACTTTCTTCATTTAAAAAAATTCCTTTCGAAAAAATGATTTTACAGTGGGATTTTCCCCACCGAAAAATGACTCTATAGTAGGAATTTTCCCCACGATTATCCAACACTTTATTAAATTTTTCAGGGGAATTCTAGTACCTACTCTATGTTATCTAATTAAATTCCCCTAAGAGCTCATCCCTCAAATAAAAATCAGTAGTGTTACTATGTATGAAATGGAGAGGCAACGCATTGTTTTGTTTCCTTTCTTCAAGATAGAAAGCATCATATATCACTTCATCATATTGGGAGGCATAAAATGAAAATTGTTGCATGAAAAGAGTTCATTTCAAGCTTTAATTTGAGACTTTTTAAATTAAATTATAAATCAAAGAGTTATCCTTTCTGGCTGAGGATCGGATATCCTTAAATTAGAAAATCCTTAATTTAACACCGTTAAGACTAGTATAATTTCTTCAACATTAACATTTGCGACGGAAAAGCTATTTATGAGCTTTGAGTGAAGTTAAGTTTCATTAGTGTCGTACATGATACTATACATTTGATTGCGCAGGTTTCTCTTTCGAAAAAAAAAACCTTTATATTCTATTTTAGTCTAATTGATCTTAAAAATTCAAAATACATATAAATCTTTTATCATTATAACACATTTTAACAGCAAAATAAAATTCCCACAAATACAGCTCTTATTGCATTAAAGTAGACCTAATCGTTCTCCATCAAAGCAAAATAATGTTTCAATACATATGACTTAGACGAATCAAAGATTCAAACTCAAGTCAAAGTAACACAAACAAAAATTAATATAGATTATTCTCGTGGTATTAATAACATAAGTTTAAATTATTTTAGAGATTCACACCGCTCGACATTTAAAAAGGGCGGACAGCGTTTACAGGCAATCTCCTTTAAAACATGCACAAAAAGTTTCTGTGATTTTTTAAAACTCGTCCAGTTTACCTGAAAAAATATTATTCAGATTATCTTTTTAAATATTTATCTTTGAGAAATATTGCTGATATCTGAAAAAAAGTTTTTCGTGTAATTTATCCTTAATTCAAAAGTAGGAGACTATACATGGAAAAATGATTTTTGACCCCCTTCCCTTCCAAAAAGGTTGACTTCTCTTAAGATCTTAATAAGAAAAACAATGTAGCTAAGCATAGACGGCTATTTCTGCTTCTGTATGTCTGTACGACATTTATTCCACGGTTTAAAAGTCTTAATTCTTTTTTCTGCTTACAGATTTTGGCACTTGACTCCCTAAACCACTAAATTCTATAGATATTTATTCGCTAATAACTTTTATGAAACTGATCATTTTTGCTGATTATTCATAAAACTACCAACAGATAAAATTTTATTTTATAAACAAATAAAATAGAAATTTGAATTTTTCATACCTTTATACTGGTCTTTAGTAAGGAGAGACATGAGACCTCACTTTGTATTACCGGAACCAGATATAGCTACCATCGAAGCAAGGGATGCTTTATATTTGTACCTGAAAATAAAAAAATCAACTTTTATCAAGGGAGGAAAGCGTTAGGAAAACCTGCAAACTGAAAGTATAAAATCCAGCTTAAATCAACGAAGGTAGGGTTTAAATTAAATTCTTAACAGTTAACTTAAAATTTATGTTTTTAGAATATAATCATGATAATGCACATTTCACACCAACGCGCAGTTACAAAAATTATCACATTTATTTTTTTGTGTACTCTGAACAAAGCTTATTGCTCTTTTCATAAACATAAAGATACTATCTTTGGAAGAAATATTTTGTTGAGATAAGATGTAAATAAGAGGTGCGTGAAAAGAATAACTCTAGGAGTTTAAATCTATATAATTTACAAAGAACTTATGTACAGTGGTTCTATATACAGCAACTCAGTTATTAAACAGGATAAAAAAAACACATAGTGTCCCTTTTGTTAAATATTCCGCACATACTTAAATTTTAGGAGAAGATATACATTACCAAAGAGTTTATTTCAACTTTTTTTAAATATAACTTTACTTCTTATAACTTCTCTGCACGGTCATGTCCCAGATTCTTAATTAATTTAGAAATTACTACTGAATTCTGCTAGGTGTCTTTGGTTACCAAGTTTCAAAGGATAATAAAAATGTTAACTTGCTTTTAACTTTTGAAGTGATCGGGAATTAATATAATATCAAAAATGAATTTAAAATTTAAAAATCTTTAAATCAAACTAAATATATAAGGTTCTCTCAAATTATTCAAAAATAAAATACATGTATATTATATTTCCAATGAAGACTTTAAATTGAAATCAAGCTTTCAGTACATGTATGACAAATTCGATCTATGTTTATAGAACCCCATAACACATGCATATAAAACATTGATGTAATAATTGGCATCAAGATCTCAGTAATATGAAATAATACGTGCCTGTCCCGTTAAATGAACTAAATAAGTCCAGGATCTCCTATGTAATCTTTTGCATATCACAAACAAAGCCTTTGTGTAATAAACATAGCACGTAACTTGAAGAAAATGGCACCGTTTCTGAGAGGAAAGATAAACGTTAAAGGTCCTTATTTTTAATACCCAGTAAGTCCCATAATTCAAATCCCTTCAATTTACTACACTTACAAAAAACTAAATGGATTGTTTATTAATTTGGTGTTAATCGTTTGATATACATCCCTTTTTAAAATACCAGAGGATTTGTATAATGAAAAAGAGATTAACTGCCGTTTTAAGTTTTCTTCAAATCAAAAATTGAGATCTTTTGGAGTTCTCTTGTAGCTACAGCACTATTGGATATGGATTAGATATGGATTAGATATGGATTAGATCGGAAGGAAACTTTCATATGAAATTCACAATTTGCATGAGAAAGAGTCAAAAAGAAGACATCTGAAATTTATGTGAAAAATTAAGCTATTTTGAACATTTTAACTTTTAAATGAAATTTACATGAATAGCTTTGTAAAGAAAACTTCACATGAAGTTAAAAAAAAAATTATGTGAATTTCGCAAAACCTATTCACAAGATATTCATACGAAAAAAATATTTATATAATTTTTACATTTATAATATTGTTTGACAATCAGTCCATTTTACTAATAGGAGATACTCTGTACTTTTCGTGGCTTGTTTAACAGTTTTAGCAAGATCTAATACATAGTTATGTTCCTTTTTTCTTGTCCTCCAGTCCTTAATACCTCAGTCAGTATTCCGTCAGTTACTGCTACCTTTCCTTTTTGAAGAGCTTTACCAATAACTAGTAGCTGTTATCCTTTCTCGCTTATTTACTCCATCTTTGTTTTGCACTGATGTCTTTATTTCCCCGGGTAAATTATCATTGGTCCTTTAGAGTTTGTTCTGTTTAGTGCTTCTTTTATGTTCTTGTTTCATCTTTTCACTAGCTGTTCCTCTAGATCTTCGTTTAAACCAAATCAACTTTGTGGACTTTTAGCTCAACATCTCAAGCAAGCTCATTTAAATGGTGTCTTCTCTTCGAGCTTATGTCAATATAATTTTGTTTTTGCATCCATCAATTGCCTTTTCCTTAGCTTCCTGTAATTTTCTAAAGTGGAATTAATAAATTAAAAATTCAAATGTATTTTTCCATATTTTTTTGTTTACAAATATTTAACTAAGGTATTTCTAACCATCATCAAAAATCTGAATTTCAATTGTCGAGATACAAGACCGATTTAGAGCTCCAAATCTTTGTTGTGTAAACAGGGCTTGTAAAATGTTTTTGTTTATATATTTGAAATATACTAATATACATGTAAAGAAGTTAATTCTAAATACGATTAGACAGCTTCTAGTAATTTGGTAAATCTCGTTTTGATATAAAAATGATTTTTTTTTCTATATGTAAACAAAAACAATGAACGAGCCATATTAACATAATGAAGAATTTTAAGTTTTCTATCTCCTTTGTAAATAAACAAATGTAGTTCAAATTTTTGCTGATTATTAGAATTGCTTTAGCTAAGGAATTGTAATTAAACATTAAAATTAGCTTTAAAAAATCAGTTGAAATGAAACATATGGAGATAACGATCATCATTCCAGATCAAAAGTCCATAAAACAATACAAAATAGGAGCAGAGCAAACACGAACCTGTGTCCATGTCCCATTAAAAGTGTTTTTCAAATGTTATTTATCGATGAATTTGGAATTAATGTTTTGTGTCTTTCAGCTTTTCAAAATTCATTCAATGCGCTTATATTCCCTCTTTTTGAGTTTCAACATGCAAAGCAGTAGATGATGGTCTAAGGCTTCGTATGCTCCTCGTAACTGAAGTACCAGCTGATGTCAAATTCAAATATCGGAACTAAAAACCTTTACTTAATCATATTTCAACTAATAATACACAACAATTTCTTTTTACTGATCAACTTTCTCGTTTAAAGTCAACATTTCACAAATTTTATGATCGATTATTTAAGGAATGAAGCTTATTTCAACTTATGTTATCCGATATAACATAACTTGGGGCAGTTTACGCTTTATAAACCGCGAAGCGGTTTATATATAAGCGTAAAGTGTCCCAAGTTTTGTTATATCGGATAACATAAGTTGAAATAAGCTTCATTTCTTATAATTTAATTTCAGTGTAGACAATGGGACAATATTTCCTACAGAAAAAGGCTTCAAAGTGAGCATTATTTTCAAAGTAACGTCAAGCGGAGTGATACGTTATTGACGTTACTCATTGTGACGTAGGCAAGTTATGTTATACGAAATGGATAAAACCGTTTAACCAATCAAATGACGCGTTAGAACTGAAATTAAATTATAATGACTTAGTCAGAAAAAAATACAATTAATCGTTAGTCAAATATTGACTGGCCTTTTAATGCAAATTATTATTTTGGTATCAAATTATTTACGGATCTTTTCGATTATCATGTCAAAGAGCAGGCACGGCGAGTGTAACCGATGGACAGGGAATACTTACCCCTCCATGGCACTCCACAACTAATCCCTGTATAGCTACAATAGATTATTGAGCATACTAGTGACTGTTTCATATCTATTTATATATTTCATCACAAGAAATGAGTCTACAGCGAAATATGAAAAGAAACTAAATCTTTAACATGTAAAGAAGTTAATTCTAAATACGATTAGACAGCTTCTAGTAATTTGGTAAATCTCTTTTTGTTATAAATATGATTTTTTTTCTATATGTAAACAAAAACAATGAACCAGCTATATTAACATAATGAAGAATTTTAAGTTTTCTATCTCCTTTGTAAATTCCTTTATTTCATAGTTTCTTGAGTGGCTTTATATCATCTTTCTGTTACTATTTCCTCTAGCAACACATGATATATGAATATAACTAACAGTGTTCAGGCTCAAAAGTTCTCAAAATAATACAAGTAGCAGAGCAATCACGGACCTCCAAAACAACAGAGATGGAATCAGGTCCCATGTAAAAGTGAGTATCCTTTGCCGACCGGTCACACTCGCTGAGTGCTCCTCATCATGATCGGGAAATTACGGAAAAATCCGTCGATAATTCAGTGTCTAAATGATGGACTATTGATTAGTGTGGAAAACGTCAGTTAACAGTATGACTTACTGATGAATGCTGTCATATGGGCAGCGGAAAGGGCAAAAATTACCATAATGAGAATACAAACAATTATTTTAATTTCAGTGACCATAAAAACTCAACAAATGATATACAATACATAATCAACAGACATTTTCGCAGAACAAGTATACATTAAAGCATAACCAACGAACAAGTACGTAACAAACATATATGAATGCAAAACCAACGATCATCTTTGCAGTACAAACGTACAAAAACACACGACAAACGAAAAAAACTTTACCAACGTGCACGCGGTAAATCTAGTCTTCCCGACTCCCGGCTCCCGACGGTCTCGGATTTTTTTTAAATTTCTTTTTTGTCGGTGACAGAAGCTCTTCAAACTTCTCAGGCACATTTTATTTTTAAATGAATTCAATGATATGTAAAAACCTAAACAAATTTGCGTATTTATTACTGAATCAGCAGTATCACCTTCCAAAAAACGGTAAATGTAGTACTCCGTTATAAATATGAAAACCAAAAACGGACATCGATACAGAGAGACTAAGTGTCGTAGATAGTAAAGGTGCATGGACACAGATTTGAAGTTAATATTTTGTGTATAGTATTACGACTTATATATTTTAATAGCATTTCACACGAAAAATATTTTAAAAATCTTATTTCATCTAAAAGTTATTAAAACTTCAAATTTTTAGACGGGTTTGTTTGACACATCCTTGCACTCTCACAAATCTTAATTTTATTCTTAATACTTAGGAAAAGTGGCAATCTTGTTTCAGAAACTTTAAGACGAAATAAAATGAACTTCAAATCTGTGTCCATGTATCTGTAAAGATATTAAAGGTATTGATATTTAGAAGATATTTCTTCTCAAAAAGATTGAATGAGTATTTCAGTGAAAATTTGTGGTGTTAATAAAAAAAATGAACAATTTAATTCTATAAAAATCCAAAACATCAAAATGATTTGATTTCAAAAAAGATTTTTATCAAAATCTTCATAAAAATAGCTAAATCTAACATTGTACTTATGGTAAAATAATGCAAAATGAAAGTACTGCATTGACGTAGCATCGTTTTTGAAAGGAGGGGGTAACCAGAGAAAAAAATTCAATCTAGCTGAAAAAAAGATTTTTTAAAAAACTTAACAAGCAATAACAGAAAGGAAATTAAAATGATAAAATCTCGTGTGTGTGAGTGAGGGTGTGTGTGTGTGTGGGGGGG
>PRKT01000118.1:144015-174791 GCA_003671525.1 Saccostrea glomerata
AAAAAAACGGGACCGTCAGGAGCCGGGAGTCGGGAAGACAAGATTTACCGCGTGCACGTTGGTTAAGTTTTTTTCGTTTGTCGTGTTTTATGTACGTTTGTACTGCAAAGATGGTCGTTTGTTTTGCATTCATGTATGTTTGTTACGTACGTGTTCGTTGGTTTTGCTTTAATGTATATTTGTTCTGCGAAAATGTCTGTTGATTATGCATTGTATATCATTTGTTGAGTTTTTAGGGTCATTGAAATTAAAATAATTGTTTGTTTTCTTATTATTGTAATTTTTGCCCTTTCCGCTGCCCAAACTGTCACGGTCATTGTTTTGAACATTTAACTTGCAAAATGATGACTTTAAACGCGACTGCTGATATTCTTGTTTCATCAACTTGTTTGTCAATAATTAACCTCGTTTTAGATATTGTTCGTACATTGAGCATGCCCTTGCGTATCAAATCAACTGAGATATTATATAAACGCCGTATGCAGGTAATGAAGGTATATTGCTGTATAAGTAAGGGAAGTTGACTATAGATAAGTTAAAGTCAACACATTTATCATAGAGCTTGGTTGTAAGTTTACCATTAACGTCTTTTTCAAAGAAAATATCGAAGTATGAAACAGATGTGTCAGACTCTGTAGTATCTTTTATCTGAAGCTCACAAGGATATATCGTATGCTAATGTTGCGTATCAATTCAACTGAGAGATACAACACCATATCAAACATCACGATTGTGACACATCTAATACGACACTTGTATTTATTTTTAAGTTTTCAAGATAATGTCCTTTCGCTAATCATTAGTTTTGTTTTGCACCAATGCTATATTTTGTTCATGAAGCGCCCACACGCCGTTTTCAAGAATTAGATCATGTAATAGATAGTGAAAAAAATAAAATATTTATTGTTGGCAGGAGTGGTGATCTATTTGTGGTTGTATTGGAATAGGCACAAGAGGAAATCAGAAATTAATTTTCATTGTTTCCATTGGAAATGTTTTTACCGATGTCATGCATAAAAACCATGAATAAAAGTATTAAAATTAAGTCTAAGTGGTTATTATCACCTTTCAAATTGTTTTTCATTTCTCATAAAACGTTAATTGATTCATGATTTTATTTTTAAAAACATAGGTAATCATAGATTGTGAAGCTCACCTCGACGAATGTTATCAGTGTAAGTAATGCAAATCTCACATCATATTTTCTTGATAGTTAGTATTTATCCCAACAATAATATTCTGACCAGTTCTGTTTAATCCCTTACTTGGCGTATACACATTTCTACACATCTAGCATGAAAAGCATATATAGTGTAAACAAATATTCATAACTTTGTTAATACTGCATATCTAGCACTAGGAAGTTCAATGGGATTGATCTGTTCCAAAAACTTTAACCTGGTCTCTTTTTGGAAAAAATAGTTTAGATCCAGCATCCAAAGCAAGTCTGGTAGTGTCCATCCCTAGATGCATCATCCATGCAAGTTTGGTTCAGGTAGGGCTTATTGTTACTCGGGAATGAAAATGTAGGTCAGATCCAGCATCCGAAGCAAGTCTGGTAGTGTCCATCCCTAGCTGCATCATCCATGCAAGTTAGGTTCAGGTAGGTCTTATAGTTACTCGGGAATGAAAACGTAGGTCAGATGCAGCATGCCAAGCAAATCTGGTAGTGTCCATCCCTAGATGTATCATCCATGCAAGTTTGGTCTGGGTAGGGCTTATAGTTCCTTGGGAATGGATCTGCTCCAAAATTTTTAACCTGGTCACTCATCTGGAAAATGTAGATCAGATCCAGCATCCAAAGCAAGTCTGGTAGTGTCTATCCCTAGATGCATCATCTATACAAGTTTGGTCAGGGTAGGTCTTTTAGTTCCTTGGGAAAGTACCTGCTCCAAAAACTTTAACTGGGACGCCGACACCGACGCCAACGCCGGGGGTATAGCATAAGCTGTCAGATCTCGACTTCGTCGAGGTGAGCTAAAAATTATATGAAGAGCATAGTTCCAAATTTGCAGTATTCACTCGGCAACTGGTAGCGTCTCCATACGAATAAAAAAGATCTCGTTAGTGGTTTTAACAAAGTATAATTCGTAAATGGACTTTCTTTGGAAATTCATTGATTATATTAGATATTTTTCATGAATATAATTTGTTCACAATAATCTTTATTATATATTGATATTAATATACCGGTATACTAGTATTGATAATACAATTGCTGGCAATAAAATAAATGCGTGATGTTGATCAAATAGTTTAAATTCACATAGTGAGATCAAGATTTATGGGTAATCACCTAGCTTCTCCCAAAAGTATTCCAATTGATTTTTTTTAAAGAAAGATTTAGAATAGAGTGAATATTTAAACTGTTCAAAAGTTCAGTAGTCTCTTCCATTCATATGTCGACTCGATATCTCAGTGAGGTGTGTTCACGTTTTGCACACATTTGATAATTACAGTGTAGGTATAAAACAATTGGTGTGAAATGTGTTTTGATAACAATTATAGTCTGATTTCTGGTTAGGATTTACCTGGGTTTACCTGTGTTTTACCTATGTATCATGAACAGGAAGAATAAATATAATTTAAATTTATATGAACATTTATTGCAAAAAGTAAATTTATTGAATATATGCAATATTTATCATTATATTAATAAATGACTGCCATTTCTTGAAAAACAAATAATTAATTAATTAGTATAAATTTCTATTTTGTTATGAAAGTAAAGATTGAAATAATTGAAAACTTGAAATGCACATAATAATTTTTGTTGTTTTAGTTTCTAATTTTATTTGATATTTTCCAATTCTCTCGTATATTTCTACCTTTCCCCATTCTACCGACTTTGGTATAGACTATACCAATTAACTAATTATCTGGTCAAATTCCCGTTTTGCAAACATTTTTTCTATGCCTGAAATTCAAATGTGTGCAAAACGTTCCCGGCGTGTAATAATTATTTATTTTTAAAAAATCATATTATGTACTAATAAAACATTAATTAAAATATCATATTAGGAAATAAAAAAAATTATTAAAAATTCATATACGGTAATAATAAAACATGTTGTTTTATCATTACCGTATAAAATTTTTTTTTAAAATAATTAATTATAACACCGGGAGCAAGCCCCTGTGGTGAATTTGAAAAGTACTACAGAGGTGGACACTTCTGTTTCATATTTGGATATCATTTTATTAGAAAAGAAGACAATAAATTGATGACTTCAATTTTCTATAGTAAACTTTCTTTACTTGTGTAGCAATATTACCTCTTTACCTACATATGGGGTGTACACCTCTCAGTTGATTTGATACACAAGAGAGAGAGCATGCTCTAATTTCAAGCAATTTCTGAAAATAAGGCACGTTATTGACAATTTGATGAAACAATGATATCAAGCCTCGTTTAAAAATCATCATTTAACAAGTTCTATGCCCGATACATTGAACTTGTCAGCATGTCTCATCCACCATTTAGTTGAATGCTAAGGTTTTATAATACGAAATATAAGCCTATTTTTTACATTGTGAATTGTCAACCTTTGTTTGTTTACCCGATGATGACAAGGAGCAGAAGTCGAGTGGGGATCCTTACTCCTCAAGGTCACCTGATCCCATCTTTAATGTTTTAAGAGGTCTGTGTTTGCCCTGCTTTAAATGTGTATTATTTTAAATAACTTTTGGGATGGTTTATTATTCATTATCGCAACACTTGTTTGGAAATAATAATTTGCAAATGAACAATGACAAGATAAGTAAATTGAAGAGTTCAATTTTTATATAAGAAGCAGTTATATAATTATGATGTTAAAATCTTTTAATTTGATATCGTACATTTTGATGCTTTAAGTGCAACCTCTGCAAAGAAAATGATCGGAAACTGCAAATAAATGGAATTTTTTCTAAGTCCATGGGGCATAACACTGTCTCAAATTGCCCGATCATACCCAAAACCGAACTCTACCTACATATTCTTATGATATATCTATATACCAAATTTCATCTTAATATGTGCAACTTCTGCGAAGAAAATGAACGGAAACTGATTGTGGACGGACCGACCGACAGCAGCAAAGCAATATGCACTCCCTTCTTCGAAAGGGGGGGGGGGCATAAAAATCCCTGAAAACTTGCATGTACCTTAGGCCTACTTGTTCACATTACTGGTTGCTGAAACCCATCGTTCCAAAAAAATGCATCAAGTCCAATTATTTCTTATTTGGTCCACTAGAGAAAACAATGAAAAATAAATACGACATAGAGACAGACAGAAGAACTCTGGTTTAAATTCTAGCTGTGAGTCTTTGTCTCGTATCAGCTGAGTATGAATGAAAAAAAAATTAATAACATAAAAGGCATTTATTTACACTGTTATGCAAATAACAATTCACAGTCTGTGAATTTTCGTAACTTCGTAATTCACCATTTTGAACAAACGGGGGGGGGGCATAAAAATCCCTGAAAACTTGCATGTACCTTAGGCCTACTTGTTCCAATTACTAGTTGCTGAAACCCATCGTTCCAAAAGAATGCATCAAGTCCAATTATTTCTTATTTGGTCCACTAGAGAAAACAATGAAAAATAAATACGATATAGAGACAGACAGAAGAACACTGGTTTAAATTCTAGCTGTGAGTCTTTGTCTCGCATCAGCTGAGTATGAATGAAAAAAAAATTAATAACATAAAAGGCATTTATTTACACTGTTGTGCAAATAACAATTCACAGTCTGTGAATTTTCGTAACTTCGTAATTCACCATTTTGAACAAAACCAAGACAACAGCATGGAAAACAAACTGCTCACATGTTTACGAAACAATATAATGTTAAACAGCAAAATAAAATCAGTTACTTGGTTCATTTTTTTTTACAACAGCATGGAAATGCAATTATTAAGTTAACATTATCGTCAAAATAGAAAATGTTAGTATTCACAGCACTCTTGTTTCACTTGGTACCTTTCACTGTGGAAAACATATAATTTGTCAAATAAAGACAAGATACACTTAACAACGGATTGTATATAAGGTTTTATATACCATCAAAAACAGATCCTTATATACATTAAATAACAGAGGGTACTAGTATATAAGGTCTTATATACCGTCAATAACAAAGAATGATGAAATGGTAGTTGACTTAATACACTGAGGCTGGCTGTCCCTGGAAACTTCCCTGAAATACTGAATGGTCTAACACCTGCTTCTTATTGTTACTGAGATAAATGTCACCACTGGCATACTCCTCGCCTATCTCCGAGCCATTGTGCTCGTTTTCTTGGTCTGCCTTGTCTTGACTACATATCTTTGAGTCTGGTGATAGGGACTTACTCTCAGATATTCTTGCTCTCTTTGTTGGCTGTTCACTATCATTGTCATTGTCTTGTGAATATTCAAACACCTGTTCCAAAGCCCTTTTCAAGTCATTTTCGCATGTCACAGAGACAGGCTGACCACATTCGGAACTATTTAATTCCTTTTTTATGACGCATTTCACCTGTTCTCCTTGCACAGTTATCGCATCTGACATCATCATATGTGTTCCGAAGTTATAGTTGTTAGAATAACAACCTTCTTCTATTTGTTTAATTTCCCCCATACCGGAAACGTCATGGATGCTGGGAATGATATTTTCCTGGATCGGGTTCGGTTGGTATTGTGTAGCGATTTGAGGCGGATACGTAACAGCCCGGGCCAAAGGCGCTACTCCAGTGAAAGCTACATTGGCTGGAAACAAACCTTGTTGGGGGTACGTCATGTAGTTTTGATGCGATTGGTTCGTATTGTCAATGTGGCGCCTACAAAAGGTCAAGTATAAATAATTATACTTTAAAATCACAGTGCTTAATCAATGCGAAACATTAACATGAGGTGCATAATCATTTATGCAAGTTCTATTAATTTTGATAATTGAAAATGTTATGAGAACTCTTCTTGGTTCCATGAATCATTCTTCCGTTTACCGAAGCAATATTTATATCTTTAAACATTTTTATTTTAAACAACTTTCATGCCTCATACATTTATCTGAAACTAATGGCTTATTGGTCTTTTAATCAGTCTGCCTGTGGAAAATCTTAACAAGAATTCCATGTATTTGTAAAATAAAAGGACAAGATAGGGTAAAACCTCTAATTGGCCCATGATTAAAAGTGTCTTTTAGAATGGTTAAACATTTTATAAATGAAAACCTGTTGTCATCCCTGCCACAAAATGAGCATCGACTCAAAGTTATGGGATACAAAGAGGTCACAGAGAGGTCAGAGTATATGTCAATTTCCGAATTTTCTCATTTTTATTCAAATTTTCATCGATTTTACAGCACATTTTGTTTCAGAAAAAATAATTCTTAGGAAATTCCAACAGCTCCTGACAATCCTACTTCTGCACCCTCTTGTGGCCTCTGTGTAAGCTATGAATCAAAATTAGTGCTGGTTTTAAAACAAGCATTATTTGTAATTATAACAATTTAAACAGCATTCTGATTATTTCATCAAATAGGGGGCCAGAACCTGCTTTTACCATACCTTGTCCTTCTTTTTATCTTTTGTATATCTCTATGTAAGCCTTTCTTACAGAAGCCAATGCCTTCCTCAGAGTCCATAATTTTACATTAAAGGGTCGAAATGAAGATTCTTTAATTAATACAAAGACTAGACCAATAACTTCTTGATTTTTTCCTGTTAATACAGATCCTTATCTATCGTATTTTTCTCCAAACCCTAAAAGTCACCTTCCCCTTATATCTTACAGGAACTGTCTACAATTATAAATAATTTGAAATTATTTACCTTGTATTTAGCAAACTACCAATGTGGACTAAGGATCGTTTGCTCCTACGTGTTTTTCAATTAAGTTAATATATATCCAGTGTGATATTTGGAGAATATGCCAATAGTCAGCTTGTAAACACTTACCCTTCGTAGTTGTCACGGAAACCTTTTGCAAAAGGATTGTGATCAATTTTCAGCTGTGTAATCTATCAAAAATAAAATGAAAATCAGTTAATAAATGCCAACTAAGCAATGATTCAGTTATTGTTAATCAGGCATGTAGAAAGCGAGTTAAGTTTAAGAGGGGTGGGGGCATAGCCTAACAGAAATTCTTGACAACCAAACCAGATCATTATAACCAGTAGTTTGGTGGGGACAAAGTTTTAGAAAAGCTTTGTTTTCTAATGTCTTAATCTTGTTTAACCAAGGCCCGTAACCTGAATATAGACAATTCTACCACAGTTATTTAAGAAATCAAAGAAATGTGGCGGACAATAAATATATTTTAATAAATCACAAACGGCATCAAAAAATTATCAGATCAGAAACACATTTTAAACCTGTACGGTTGAAAAAAAAATTTCATTGTAGAATCTAACATTTATTAAACCATAAAGTCACAATATCGATGTAGTCTAAACAGTGTGTATTGTCTGAATCAGCTGAATTTTTTTTGTTTTGTAGCCGAACGTGGCTGTTCCTTTGATCTGATATGTGCTTTTTCCTAGCCAATAGCCAATTGCTCAGGTGAGCGATGTGGCCCCTGGGCCTCTTGTTTTTGTTTTGTAGCCGAACGTGGCTGTTCTACGGACCAACATTAACACTCCGTGATTTTCCTAATAAGCAATCTATTAAAAATTAATCAATATACATGTATGTTACAAACAAATTAATCAATAATTAAAGGATATTCTTAGGAAATATTCTGCATTTTATGCAATCGATACACAAGTAAAGAACCAAATTGACCCTCTGGTGTTAAATGGTACAGCAAAATTGCGACATGTTGTCTTAAGAACAGATGATACAAACAAAAATGGATGCCTTGATTGGTATATATATATATAAAGAAATTGTAAACCTTCCGTGACGTTCAAAATTCTACCCTTCTGAAACCATCCTTATAATTTTATACAAAAATTTTTCATTCCAAATTCCATTTTTGTGCAATTTTGAATTAAAAAATGAAAAACTAGGCGGTGAAAGTTATTCATTTTATTCATTAAAACATGAACCAAGTTGTTATTTTCAAAATTTTTAACAAAAGTTTGATTGTATCATATGTCTTTAATTAGTTTCTCCATAGAGGAAAGATCAGCTTTATTTTAGAGTTGTTAGTAGAATAGAAAAAAATCCTTGTTGTCGTGAATGATGCAGGATAACCTCAAAATGTTGTCTGAAATATAAAAGCCGAGGCGTTAGCCAAGGCTTTTATATTTTTGACATTTCGACAACATTTCGAGACTGAGGAGGCACAGGCGCTTGACGTTTTTAACCTTTCTCTTTATAAATAAAAAAATTCCCTACTATAATAATAAACAAGGTCGGACACGTAGCCATCTTGGATTTTTTCTGTTTGGTTCGAGAGTCGACAAAACGCATTTTGCCCGAGAACACATTCAATAAATGTTTTGTTATACTTTTTCTAATTTTATTTTAATTTTTTTGACATACATGTATCTTGTATTATCTTTCGAGATGTAAAACTCAGGTCCGTCACTGTTAATCACATACGAATGCAAATGATATTAAGCTCCGCCGATTGTGTGACGTAAGCGGTCCAACATCTCATCGACAAATCCAACATATGCATCTAACTCTGCGGTCAAACATCGATTTTTTATGCCCGCTCAGTAAAACATTAGAAATGTTGGATTTTTTTGGTATAGATTTGTAAAGGAACAAATTTTTAAAAGGTATTACAAAAAAAAAAAAACTACTGTCTTATATGTTGGGTATGCCAGGGATCTGAAATATAGTTGGCATCGTTGGATAATTTATGCATAAAGTACTTTGCCCGTTTTGCAAATTATCCTACGTTTGCAATATATTGTTGATACCCTGGCATATCCAACAAATCAGATTTTTACAATACCTCCAAAACTATGTGGTTTATAAAGTTAAAACTTTTACAGTTTATAAATGTATTATTGATTAACGGATAGAAAGCATCACTTTATAACAAATACTTAAATAGAAATATTCATCGAGGAAAATTCTTTTTAAAAAATGATATATATTACAAAATACACTTAAGTACATCTGTTCTTTTAGTAAAATACGTCATTGCAGAAACAAATTATGTTTATCAATGAAGGCCAATTTGGACTTCGGTAGCCTCTGGAAAGTTGTTTTCCCTATTTTGTTCAAATGTTAAAACTTGAAACCGAAAGTACATTACAAATGGCGGATTTAATAGGGGTGTTGTCTTTGTACATGTCATGCTTTCAATAACAGCCTTTTAGAGACAATACACGTCCAACTTGCTCTTCATTGATAAATATATTTTATATCTACAATGATGGTATTCACTAAGAGTACAACACTATAGTGCATTTTTTTAATGCATTTTTTCTCAAAAAGTATATTTTTTCAACTGGTTGTTTTCAAGTGAAACTTTCTATCTGTTAATCAATGATATACGTATTTATAAACTGTAAAAGCGATATAACCTAAATGACTGTTCCATCTGAGTTTGAGGATAACTGATAAATCTTTTATTAATCTTGAAATATATCATAAAGATGCATTATTTTAAATCCATTATTTGCGGATAAGATACAAACAACTTGAAATGTTCAAATAAGTAAATATACGTAGTCAGCATCAATATGGTATTATTGTATATGATATTATTTTAAAAGACTACTATTGATTGATGTACAGTACATTATTCTTGTTTTGATTTACACTCCCATCTTCCCTGATTACTTAAAAAAAATTTGAATCCTTGCAATGTTGTTTACAGGATGCCACATTTATTAGAGGCTATGTGTTGTGTAGCTGTTCCTGAGAGTGGAAAGTTATCGCCATCTATCATTCCCGTTCTTGTGACATGCTATAGTATTCTGATGAAACACAAGTATTCAAACTTATCAGCTTTCCACAGACTTGCCAGTACAATTGCAATCGAAGGAGGACTGAATGATAGAGTAAGATATTAAATGGAATGTGACAATAAGTTATTACTAACCCGTTATTTCAATACAAGTTATTATGTTGGTACATGTAGTAGGAGACACCCCCACAAATTATCAGTATAATTATCAAAAACACAGTTAATAATAATTGATATATTTTGCCCCATTAGCTATTAGATTGGACAAAAAGTTGAATTCTCTTATAGTCTTATTTGTGTCTCATACTTACCACCTTACCAACCTCATTTAGTTATTATCACTTCACACAGACATGGAAACACTAGTTTATAAAAAGGATGATTTGGGATGGGGTGGTGTTTCATCAATCAATGTACTTTTTGTCAAAAATAAAATGGTTGCTGGCTTGCTCTTGATTAATGAGTGATAGTGTTGAAAGGGGTAGTGCCTCTAGCCTGACAACTCCCACGTTTCCTAGTCTGTGTCTGTTAAAGTTGGAATTGCTTTGTTATAAGTAGATATCTAGGTACAGTTTTGATCTGCTTTATTTATTACACATGTATTTCTTGTTTAACATAAGCTTGCTTATAAATGCTATATATATTTTATGAGGGTATTTGATTTGCATGTGGTTATTATCATTGTAATTACTGTTTGCTTACCTTTTTAGTATAGTTATTATTGTTACAGTTGATTCAATTTTGAGTGCATGTTGACTTATCACAGGATGGATCTACCCGTCAAAACGCCAAAAAATACAAAGACTGGTAAGATGAATGTTGTACTCAGTTGATAAAATAAAAAAAATTACATATATATTTTTTTTGAGTATTCAAATTTTTATAATAAAAAAATTCTATAACAAGTATGTTATTTCTTTTAATTGTTTCATTTATTAAGTTAAATCATTATTGACATATTTTCAGTTTTAAAATTCTTCAGTATTGCATTTGGAAACAGCAAAATTATGAAACTAATCGTTTATCATGTACATGTATTTTTTAATTATTATTGTATCTTGACCTATTATACAAGGAGAGGGTTATATAGGCCTTGCCTGTTGCCCAATCCTTATTGTATTATTCAATAAAATATGTTTAAAGTAAAGAAATATAAATTTTAACAGTTGTTTACGATTAGCCATGCAAAACAGATTTTCTTTCTTTTCCAAGAAGATAAAAAGCATTATATTTCTGAAAAAAGGTTTAGTCTTCAAATCCTTTGAAGAATCATTAAGATGAATGGGATATTTTCTTGTTAATGAACAACATCATGTAAATTAATGGAAATTGATTGGTTGAGACATTTAGATAATTTTTTTTTCAATGATGAGTATTAATTGGCATTAGCGCTTCTTTATTATTAATATACTGATGTGGTGGTTGATATTCATGTGCTTCATTTATTTTTTAAAAATTAAAAATATGTATCTACATTACTTCTCCGATGATTTGCCGCAAAATTATGTCATTCAGCTTAAATTAAATAAACAAAACAGAATCTGTATTATTATATACGTAGTTTTGACGTTATCGACGAGACGTTTAATTCCACCAATGCTTGTCCAGGAGAAAATGATAAAAAAGAATCTTAGGGGAAAATATTTGGAACTTTTGATACATGTATTTCTTTTTGAATATAACGATTGGGTCTTTCGTATTGAACATTGCATAATTAATATTCATAAAGTATTCCTGGAAATGCTAAACATGCCCACTCACTGCAACAAACATAGCATATTGTCATACTAGGGAATAAATAATTTTATTCATAGATCGTGAATTTTGATACTCTCTGACTGGTCTAAACACCTTTTCCTGAAGTGTACCTCAGATCGAGTTCACCTCAAAATGAAGTTCCTTGAGGTTTATTCCAATCGGCTGACTCCACTACGCTCAATTTCAACCTCGGATGTGATTGGTGGGGGAAAATGCCTCAGATCAATAAATTTCTCCGCAGAAAACTGCCGTGTCACCCATTTCATATTTCACTCTGCATAAATTTCTTAGAAAAGGTTTCTTAATTTGTCTAATTCTTCAAAGGAAATAGATTTTTATTACAACCTGATGTTAGTAGACTTTGAAAGCAAGAACAAAGCGTTGGACGTAACTCAGTATTCAAATGTATGAAATTTGAAAGAAATTCAGATAAGATCCCATGACTTAATCAGCAAGATGGTAGAACACCTTTGACGTCCGAGGTTAAGTGCGAGGTACGAGCCATCCGAGGAACTCCGAGTGGGTTTATACGGGGCTTCCATCTTGAAAAATTTTATTACCGTTATTTTTTTACCAATCAAATATCACGTTTTAAAGCATGTGTCGTTGTGAATGTTTACATGACAGACAGACGCCTTTGTCGATTAAACTAAACTCCTTTCTTATAGATAATAGTTGAGTATTTATTGTTTAATAATATTGTTTTCCACTGTTTAACTAATTTAAAACTGTTGAACTATAATCATTCAATTCAATTCACTTTATTGACAATTACCATGTCGGCATACAGTCATGAACATTAATAACATAACACAAATTAACACAATTAATACAAGCATATACAAAGTGAGAAATATGAGGTGAACAAAACTGTGTATTTCTCAATATTAACATTCATTTAGAATGTGTAAAACTGTGTATTTCTCAATATTAACATTCAATTATAATGTGTTGTTACAGTATGCATTTTATTTAAGTTTTAACTTATGTTTGGAGAGAGAACTAAAGTGTCAAAATTATTGTAAAATTCCTGTTCATTTAATGACACGTTTATGGCTACTCAAGAATATACCTGGCCAGATTCGTATAGTCACTGGTAAACATGTAGCTGTGATAATGTAGCCCTCTCAGATTTTTTTTAAATCTCATATTTTTGGGAGAGGGCTACAGTTCCACATTATCTCCGTAATGATGCAAATATATTTTTCAATTACGGGCGACTTCAGGCAAAATAAATTGTTTTTTCTTCCACTTACTTTTAATAAGATTGAATTTTTAACTGTACGTCATCAATATAGCCCATTAAACGCGAAAACCTGGTAAAATAATTGTACTTATCCGAGATTCCTCTGACTCTAACCCCTGCTTTTTATATTGTGACATGTGCAGGGGAGGGTCAGAGCGGAGACCATTTCGAAAATTGGGCGAAACGCTTCATAGTTGAAACTATTTTCCATTTGAATTTTATGCTATTGTTGTTGATGAAAATCACCACGGTCTATCTATAGTAGTTTTCACAGTTTTCCCAGAATGCACGACCGTGAAGTCGAGCATGCGTACTCCAGGAATTTGGATTAACGTAGTTGCTAACGCTCGAGAGCGCTAGCAATGAGCATTCGTCATCTAAAAATCCCGTTATTTTCACTCACGTGGTTGATACTTTGTCTGTAAAAATATGCACTTTTTACAGAATAATGTAAGTTTCGTGTAATTTTATCGTAAATTTAATATGAAACATCTTAATTAACATATTAATGCGCTGTTATGACGTTAAAAAAGGGGAGGGGTCATTTTCTTACATTCTTTACAAATTCTCCCCTGGCATTCAATTGGCATAAATATAAACCTAGGAAATGTTTGAACGGGGTCCGTAGAAATAAAATGCATTCGGGGTACTTGTTTGTAAATGCCAGAAAGAGGTTAGAGAGATGAACGATGCATATTTAACACAAATTAATTTAAGGTTGTCACGTCAAAAAAGTGACGTTAATCACGTGAGATAGATATTGAACTACAGTGTACAAAAAAAAACAAACAAAGCAAGGGACAATCTTTAACTGTGTATAGATCCATTTGCAAAATTATGCAATGAAATCAGCTTTTCGTGACATCGTCAAGTCAAATAAACAATACAATACAGGTTTAAGTCCTTAATACACTCATCAAGATAAGTGTTTGAGGAAGAAAAAAACGTGCGTCATGGAACTAAAAGGCGACAGCACCGGTGATTCTATAATGTATTTTTATGTTATGCTAATTTGGCAAATAATCGACGTATAAGGATAAAATATTTAAAACTCCTCTTTAACTTTTTTGTTTTATGTTCCTTAAAAAAATTGTAAGCACAGACTATAGTATTAATTTAATCGCACCAGTCCACGAACTTTTTGATAACCCCTCGTTTATGCTGTTTAAGACTTTTAAATACTACAGTACGAGTTTACATTGCTTTTAGAACCTATAAAATTATTTATTCTTTGATGCAAGGATTTCTTTAATATAATATTTTATTTATATTAAGACAATGTGTCTTTTGATGCAAAGCAATCTTTAAATACACAGGTATATAAAATAAAAACGTGAGACGGTATCCAATAGCACACAGCAGCTTAGGATTTGCGTAGTAAAATAATCGGATATCAATGTTATTTGAGAAAATCCGCAAAAAAATTAATAAAACAAATAACAAGACTAAAAGAGGAAACCAATTATTTATTGTATTGATTATTATTCTTTTTTAAAATATTTCTTATTACATTTCATTTTCTAGCCGCCATGTCGTCACTAAAAAATCGTAATATACAAGCAAAAAAAGATCCCTGTAGCGACAATCCGGAGCCAATTAGAGAAAGATAAATAATATTATACTTTACAATGGCAGCACAGTGGTCGTACCGTAATTTGATTCACAGTGGTCAAATGGCTTTTTCCGCCGGCGGCAGGTGTTTTACAGAATAAGAGCGAGGTCGGGTAACTACCCGGCGGTTATTTGAGCGTTAGATCGATCGGCATTATTCTAGTCAACATGGACAGTCATTATCTACAGAGATTCGTGTAATCTTTGACAAGTGTTAATATGGAAAGGACCACATAATGAGATGTCCAATAAGCATGACATTTTCCCTCTTCTTTGATATTTTTTTTCATTTAAAACTGACGTATTTATTTCATTTCGGAATACAGTTTTAATTCAGTTGTTAATACAAAATGTATACAGCTGTTGTTCTTTTGTACGTATTTTCTTTTTCTTCATACGAATAAAAAAGTACGAGAATACATTATTTATTATTTAAGTAATATCTCTATTATAGGCAGGCACATAGTATTGAAGGAGGAGGGGGGCAGCTCCGCTTTTTTTTTTACCAAACATAACTACAATTGGAACCCCCCCCCCAATTTTAAATATTTTCCCCCTGGTTTCCCCATCCCTTTTATTCTAACTATCAAAAAAGATACTCTGTCCCTGATTTGTACTTGTAAATAACAAAATATTTTACACTAAGTGATTTTAAACCTCATATATTTCTAAATCTTTTTCTCTGTGATAACTCTTTGAAAGTATTTCCCACTACTATATTAGTACTAGAATATACTAGTATTAGCATATTATACTAACTAGCCAGTTATTCCTAAAAAAAAAATATGAAGAAAGGGGCGTGGTTTGTCTTTGCAACAGCAGCAGTCGATCTATTTTTGGCCGCGATAGAAGGTGCACAGTAGGAAATAATGCGGTTTTTTCTTTAAAGTAAATTCTTATTGTTAGCATGCGACAAATTTATGAATAAATAAAAACATTTTTTTAGAAATGCATAATTTTTTTTTTAGTAGAAAACTTTGGAACTTAATTTTGTTTTCAGTTTACAACAAGTGTAAATGACAAAACAACATTTTTCACATTAACTGAGATGTTCAAAGTAAGCCGTCGAAGTCAGTGGTTCTCGCAAAAGATTAATAATTGCATAATAGTAATATCTAAAAAAAAAAAAAAAAAACATTTAAAATAAAAATATTGATGAAAAACACCGACATTTTTTTTTCAATTCAAAACCTTTTAAGATTTTCAACAAACAATTCACAGCGAAAGGGAAAACATGTTAGACAATCACATTTTTAAAAAAATCGAAAAAAAAAAAATCGAAAAAAAGGAAAAAATTCAAAATGTGGTCAATCCACAAATATTTGAGTGTAAGAAGTGTTTTGACATATGCATTGAGTTTAACGCAGCATCAGCTGCGTTAAATGTAGTCGTAGGCTCAAATAACCTTTATTTAAAGATTTCATTGTTATGTTTTATTGAAAGAAGTTTGTGTGTTCATACATGTAGCCCTTTTTGTGGAATTAATGGTGTATACGAAGTGATAATTAAGTAGAGGGAAATAACTGGTAAATGTCTCTAAATATTTATCTCTATTCACACGTAGATAACCGATTTTACGTAAATTTGCATGTCCTTGTAATTTGATCAAAATTGTTTAATTTGTTTTTCTCCCAATATCCATTATAATGTTTAATCAAGGGTGCTGCAAATTTCAGCATATTCCCACAAAAGAGCATACATGTCTATAAATTAAGGCGACATTCGACATCAATCCCATTGATTACATCAAATCCGTTATGCACAACAAACAACCCCCCCCCCCAACACACCCTCACCCTCACGCACTGCTTACTCTATCCCCTCCAACTCTGTTTCGAAAACTGATTTTGAAAAATAAGCATTGATGTTGAAATTTTCTTAGAAAATAATCCCACCTACCCACCAATCCAATTTTTTTCCTAAATCGGGAACGGGCATAAGCATTATTATAAAGTTATATTAATTATCCCCGAACATTACAGAAATATTTCTATAAAGTTTAGTGAAATTTCTAATGCGTATTGATACCTTACACCTTGTGGTATCGTACACGCAGTATTTGTACTGTTTGAATACTGCAGTCCAAAATACCGTATTTGTTAGGTCAAAACTATTATATTGAACGCTTTCGAAATTTTACAAAAGAAATGTTCACACTCGCACTGCGGCGTTTTTTTCCTTCTTTTTTTTGCGTGGACCCTTAGGTTCACGCAGTAAATATATAAGCGAGGATAAACCGGATGACATGGGCAAACGACAGGCTAGCATGCGCGAGAATGCTAAAGAGTTCGCCCCCTTATGCACCTTGCCCGTAGAAATTCCCCTATAGAATATGCTATTAAAATTGCATATTGGATTTATATATTCGTTGGCGGATCCGAATTTCTCTCTTATACATAAATTATACTTCTATATACAAACTAAACATTGATTCTATGGCACAAGCATTTTAAAAAGTAGGAAGAACTTTCAGTATATAGATACATGTAACTTAATAACTTGAATAAAAAAACGTCATTCAACGACTAGTTCTAGCTTTTAAAAGATAAAACAAATTTTCACCGGTATTAGTTTTTTGCATCAAGGCTCGCAATATAATTTGATATTTCAGCAATCCAAATACCATTTGATAGAGGTCTGTAGCAACGGTTGTTAATGTGGAGGAGGGGTGGCGGACAAAAAAATCTGCGTACTACCACAGGAGTCATTATTATCCCTACCCTCTGGGGCCTATTCATTCATTTATTCTCTCAAAAAACCATACAATGGTACAAGAGGTACATATATACATATTTACAATAATTATGGACGAGCAGAGATTACAGGAGGACAGACAGTGTCAAAAATCTTTGTAATAAATATACACAATTTTCGTAAAAATGCTGGATCTGTACTTGTCATCAAATTACAGAATTTTAGTATATTTGGGTGAACATAGTATTTCTGCAACAAAAAATCTTTTCGAATCTTATATAATGCATTACATTCCAGTAAATAATGGAATTCGTCTCCTATCTGGTTATTATTACATAGATTGCACTTTCTTTCATTTCTTTCAACATTATTCCATCTACCCATCTCTATTGGAAGACGATGGTTACTTGTCCTAAATTTTGAAAAGATATTTCTAAATTTTCTTGGTAAAATAGTTAAATATTTTTCACATTCAAACTTTGTTTTAAAAATTCTATATGTAATACCTTTACTGGAATTATTCAAATCACTATACCATTTCTGTAAAAACTGATCTTTGAGCTTTTGGTTAAATGTGGTTGCAATCCATTTAACACTATGAAAATTTTGATTAGTCCAAATATTACAGAGACCCGTTGTATTAAGAATATTATGTATGAAAGATATCCATGGATTACTAATCCCATTTTTAGTGTATTTATTATAAAGATGTAAATAAATAATTCTACAGATCTTATTCTCATTTCCATGTATCATTTTTCCCCAGTAAGATATCATTCTTGT
This sequence comes from Saccostrea glomerata, assembly GCA_003671525.1. NCBI lineage: Eukaryota > Metazoa > Mollusca > Bivalvia > Ostreida > Ostreidae > Saccostrea > Saccostrea glomerata. Next base: position 161,946 of record PRKT01000118.1, read on the forward strand.
ATAAATGCGCACATACATCGGGTAACGTCCAGTTTCCCCGTATACCATAAAACTCGGTGTACTAGATTTTAAGTTTAGAATATATTTTAAAAATCTTAAGTGTAGACGTTCAATAATATCTATATTTTCAAATCCCCATATTTCACATCCATATAATAAAACAGGAACGACAACTTTATCAAACAGATCTAACTGACAGTCCAGAGATAGATTATATAAACGAATTTTTCTAATAATGCCATACATTGCCTTTTGTGCTTGATTACATAAGTGTTTCTTGGCCTTTGAAAATGACCCTGATCTTGAGAATATAATACCAAGGTAATTGAAGTCTTTTACAGTTTCTAAAACATCGTCATTGTATTTAAATGTATGTTTGGGTGGTCGTCCTTTTGAAAATATGACAATTTTTGTTTTCTTAACATTAACATGGAGTTTCCACGTTTTGCAATATACAGAAAATTCATTTAATGCATGTTGTAAATCATTTGCGGTTTCAGCCATAATAACCGTATCATCAGCATAAAATAAAATAAACAGTTTGATAAAAATGTTAAGATCATCTTCAATCTCTTTAGAAAAATTCTCTAAACCGTTAACATTCCTTTCTGTAAGGTAATTTTCTAAGTCGTTGATATACAATGAAAATAAAAAAGGTGAAAGGTTTTCACCTTGTCTAACCCCGACATTGCAGTTGAAAAATTCAGAAGACACACCATTCACATTAATTCTTGATTTTATGCATGCATACATATTTCTAATATAGTTGAAACACTTCCCACTAACACCGTTTGAAAATAATTTGTACCAAAGGCCGCCTCTCCATACCGTATCAAAAGCCTGTTTAAAATCGATGAATGCACAGTATAACTTTTGTTTGCTATTTATAAGGGCTTGTGACAGAAAATGCAAAATCAATATATTGTCTAAAGTAGAATACCCCTTTCTGAAACCTGTTTGACTCTCATTAATCAGACTGATATTTTCTGCATAAATTTCTAATCGTTTTTTTAAAATACTCGTAAAAAGTTTCCCTAAGCAGCTCAATAATGTGATCGGGCGGTAGTTCTCAGGTTGTGTTGGATCTCCTTTATTTTTATAAATAGGTTTAACAATGCCTACAAGCCATTCTTCCGGTACTATCCCAGAGTCAAAGATAAGATTGAACAATTTCTCGTACAGAGACAAGAACAATGAAATAGTGGTACTAATATGTTCGTTAAGAATGTGATCGCTTCCAGGAGATTTGTTGTTTTTTAGGTCTTTTACTGCCGACAAAATTTCATCTTGCGTAATTGGACAATCAAGTGTTTCATTATATCTACTTTGTTCAGTGATATTATATGTAATTGAATCTGTTTCCTCTACATCGACTTCATTGATATTTTTGAAGAAATTATACAGATTGTTTAAATCAGCTGTACATGTGTCATTTTTATTTTGGCTATTTAATATTTTCCAGTATTCCTTCGTGTTATTTGTTCGCAAATTTTTAATTTTCTGAGATAGATCTTGTCTGTACTTACTGATTGATGAATCCATTACTTTTTTATACTCTTTACTAGCTAGTTTTAATTTCTCTTTAGATTCTTGGGTTTTAATTCTATTATGCATTCTTTTAGATAAGTGGAATTTTTTCCTCGCTGTTCTACAATAGCGATTGAACCAAGGTTTATCCGGTTTTTTCTTTGCATTTTGAATTTTATGTTTAATCCCAAATGATTCTTTGGCTGCGCTTAAAAACACATTGCAGATTTTTGCCATTACATTATTCAAATGTTCTTTTTCCAGCCCATTTTCCAGGTTCATTAGATCCCCAATTTCTTTTTCAATTTTCTCAGTTGTAGATTTACAGCGGTCTATATTAGCACGAAAATCGTCTGCTTTGTTTGCGCACCATAACTTCACACCTGGTTGATCTTGAGTTTCAAACTCTGAGTAGTTACATGTACTTTGAACACTTTGAGATACCGTTACACTGAATGACAGGGGGTTGTGTGCGTCAGAATATAAATTACAAAAATCTACAACATCAAATTTGCTTAAGAAATTAAATAATTGTACATTGGATATCACATAATCAACAGTACTTATGTTCTTGCATGTGAGAGCACCTGTAGATTTGTCCCTTCCATATCGACCGTTAAGAATAAAAAGATTGTTATTGATACAGAAATCTACTAGTTTGTAGCCAAAATTATTGATTGTTACATCTTTAACTGTTCTGACCAGTGGGATTCCAAAAGATTCTAATAAATTGACATCTGTATTTACACTTTGGGTAACATTATTACAGTTTTGGCTATTTGCTAAAAAATCGTCAGTTACAACATAGTCTTGTAGTTTTCCAACCCTGGCATTAAAATCTCCTAATAAACAAACATAATTACTATTTTTAGTTATTTCATGCATCTCCTGCTCAACTTCCAAAAAACAATCAGGAGATGAATATTTGCTGTTTTCGGGAGGTATATACACAATTCCAAAGTAAACATCTTCATTGGAGTTAATCAGCAACTTACTCATTTTAAACCAAAAAACGTATTTACAATCTGTTTCTTTTACATTAATGTATTTTACATAAGTGTCCTTAACTAGAAGCCCTATACCACCTGATCTCGTTTTAGACAAATTAGTTCTGTTTTTCAGAAAAGTGGTATATCCAGGAATATTCACTTCATCTGAGTCATCGGTCTTAGTTTCCACAAAACACAGAACATCGAATTCTGCTATAAAGTCTGTAAATTCCTTATATTGGAGTCTTTTGTTTATGCCGCAGACATTTAAAGCGAGAAATCGGATTTCGTCACGCATCTGTTCTCCTGCGGTTTCCTAGTGTGTTGGCGTTGATCCTCTACGGAATCTTTTGACCGCTGGACGTCGGCCACTTCCGCGTCGGCTACGATTCGGGACGGGGCGACCGCGATGTGCCTCGCTGGACATCTCTGCGCCTTGGTTAGCTCCACCCTCTGCACCGAGCGTTTCCTCATTGTTTTCGTTGGGGACGTATAGACTGCCGTCTATGTACAGTTTGTCCACCACTAACTTGACACGTCTATCGTTAAGTCGAGCCTCTCGCATAAGTTTTATCGCCAAAAAAATTTTTTTAAAAAATCAAAAATCCGGAAAAAATTTCCCATCTTTAACTAAAAAAAAACGTGTTTTTTTAGTTGAGGGTGGGAAAACTTCAGACTCCTGTGGTACTACAGAGCTGTGCTAGACGTGTACCATCAGATCTATTTTTCCCAATGATAGAATTCTTCCGTATAAATCCAGAACAGATGTCAAGTCCCAGCCATTATGGGTTACATGTGTCAAAATAGCGTATTTTTTTAAACACATACGCAAGGTATTTTATCTACTGATAATTTTTTAGGATATTCTTATTTTAAGATTATATAGTGCCATCAGATGTATATAGACAAAAAATCAGCATGCCTTACCAGGGGTTTTTGCCTTCGGCGTTTATGCAAATTATCACGCAAGCCAATCGATTGATCACATCATGAAATCGAAAAATAAGACAGTTATTTCTTAAATATACACTATAATTCATGAAATTATTAAGTACGACTTACTTTGTGACAGCTGCTCAGCCTGTCCGCACGGCACCCACTTGCCATTTTGAAATTTCCAGTGATGTGGATCCGCCAGAATCATGTCAACAAACACGTTATACTGTTTGTGAGGGTCCAGGCCATTCAGGCTGAACTGTAGTGTTGGAAACATCCTCCTAAGAAAAAGTAAAAAAAATTATATCATTTGCACAAACTTTGATCCTGTTTACATAGAACTAGTCACTCTAAAAAAAAAGAATTGATTCAAAAGGAAGTATACTTCGTGAAAGGCGTATAAGTAGATCGCTTTGCTAATAAGTAGATCGTTGTTGTGAGAAAAAAAAAATGGGGTGGGCGACTAGAGAGCTATGGTGTAGTTCCAAACGACGGTAAAAAGTGTAAATCTTTATTGCACACAATAAATCGAGCTGTTTTTGGATTTAATTTTCCGTATATCTAAACTGTGATCTCCAAATATAACCTCCAACATGTTCCTTATACATGTACACTCGTTCAATATTTTTACCTTTCCAATAACCTTTAAAAATAGCCCTCCTGAGTCTGAAATGGACATCCAAATTTTCGCCTATTTATACTGTCATTTTGGATGACAAAACAAACGTGCTTTGTATTGTGCGGTATTTTTCTTGTGAAACGATTATTTTTGGGTTTTCATAATTTTTTGCGTATGGTACACATGATTTAAGTGAAATAAATATAATTTGTGTAAAAAAAAAAAATGACCAACAAGTCCCGGGGTTGAAAATCGGGGGTGGGGGTCCTGTCCACAAGTACCTGTGGACCAATGGCTGTTTTGTTTTAATCTTTATTTTATCCAGTGCTAATGTTTTTAATTCAAGTGATCAATTCGTGTTTTACAAGACCTACGCTCCGCAAAATTCTACTTTCCACCTACCTGCAGGTAAGGGAGAGGGCGATAGGTTTTATCTGGCTAACGAAAGAGATACATGTTCAAATATTGATCGCCTAAAAACAGTATTAATTTTCAAGGAAAAGCAGATTTTTTTTATTTTATTACATGTCTTATTATTATATTTTTTTTTTTTGGAAAAGCAATGTCGAATCGCGGGAAAGTGGAACTTGGTCTAGCTTTTTTTCTATACCTTTATGAACTTCTCTTTTAACGACTGAAAAAAGCGAAGTGAGTGCAATGTAAATGTTGCGCAAGAGTTATAAACAGATTCCTGAATGTCTATAAATAGCAAATTGTAAAAAAAAAAAAAAGTGTTGAACGTTCTAGCTAAGTGTTAAATGAATAATTTCTTAATTGTAAACTTTAAATAGATCACGTGATGCGTGCATTCAGCCTGTCTGTATCATGTTTGTTACACAGTTTAAATACAATGCTTCAATAAATGTTAACTACTAAGTAATAATTATAAAAATGTAAAAAATAAATTCTCTCATCACTTCTTAATTCATGTTTATTATTTTAAATCACAAAATAACTGTTGCCTTTTTCATTAAAATGTAAGAAATATGGACATTTGTATTTATTTCTCAAATAAAATTAATAGATTCTTTTTTGGATTTACTGTATTTTTAAAATTATGTACATGTAATTGTATTCTTATTTATTTGTTTGTTTATTCTGTCATTCATTTATTTATAGTGGAACATTCTGAAATAAGAATTACCTTTAAAATGTTGTCAAAAATAAAAGCAATTCGCATAAAAATTAACATTTATTTATTATCTTTACAATCAATATATGAATATTCCGTATACACGTAAAAAAGGAAAATATTTATTCTTGGGTTTGTGAGGAGGGCAAAGCGAGTTACAGTTCATTAACCTATATAATCCTTGGCTAGCGAAGGTGTACTTTTATGTAAATTACTTGAATTTGATTCGTAGAGGAACATTTATTTAAAAAAAAAAATAATCTGTTACCCTATGAGAGATGAAACCACGCCCACCAGCGCGACAGAACTTGGCAATCATCAACACAGCTAATACGGAATATTTGCGAACGCAAATATTATATACCCTGGTATAATAAATATTGCATACACCTAAGAGTAACATTGTGTACTTTCTTTTAATTGCAAATTAAATGAAAACTATGTTATTCTCATTAGCAGATTTGAGAGTTTTTATATGTGATAATTTTAAATTAAATTATTAGAAGTTTGTTACTTCAAGTATCATTAATAATACTTGTATCATTCTTTTGAAATAAACAAGCTACCCCCAACTGTGAAAAACAACTACTTTCGGTTGAAAATGTACTTAATTTCATGAAAAATAATCATATATATATGCAATAAATTATTCGGAAATGAATTGTTGCAACTTATAAACAAACTTGTTGTTTAATTAAAAAAAAATTGAAGTCAATAACAAAAAAATATTCGAAGCTCTATCTATCATAAGGTAATGCAAATACATGTACAATGTACGTGTTAATGTTATATTAAACCAGGAAATAATGTATGTTAATAATTCAATAATTATCATTAAAAGTTTCAAATAGAACAATATGGCCACAATTTTGAAAAAGGTACAAGTTTAAAATCTTTTGAATGTATAAATATGTTACTGGCCGTAATCATTAAGTCGTTCAAAAGTGTCCGTTTCTTCCACAGGCACCATATGGATGACCTTTTTTGTGCAAATAAATGGGAATTTCTTTAATATTCTACATTAGATTATGGAGTCTTTTGTGCTATATGGAGTACATATGTGTATCGTAGTTTAAAATTTGATCAATATTTATTTTGGGATTTATTTACTTATTTATCTATTTATCATGTAGATAGTTTGGTACAAAAATATTGTTCCACACAACGTCTGCATATTCAATAACTAGCTAGCCTTATAAATGAATATTCTTATTCATTTTATTAAAATTTAATTTTGGCCGTCTAAGATTTGTAAAGCCCCTTAGACGCTTACGCTAGAACGATTTCAACATAATATTATTATCAACCAATCATAGAGAAATGGAATCGATGTAATAATGTTTGAATAGCAATGTATGCTTTAATTCAATGCAAGAAAAGATATTTATTGGTATTATTTATTTATCTATCTGAGTGACAACATTAAACATGATGTTTATACGACGTTTAGCTACTACAGATTTGTTAACAAAAGATTCCAAAACATTTGATCTATTCAATAACGGTGTTTTTGTGTGTTGTTTAAATAGATCATAAGATACGAGTTTTTTCTGCATTTAACTCCTCTCTTTTCTCTCGGTCTATATCGCTTTGATTTTTTTGATGTTCCCTGTGACTCTTTTCTTTCCTTGAAATATTTTATCCAATATCTTAAAAATGTAAATCCCATAGAAGTTTTCTTTATATACGAGCAGAGCAGCATAATATGAAATATAAACATTTTTGCAAGGAAATTTAAAAACTATGTAGAAAAAATAATTTTTTTTACCTGAATTTCTTAATAACCGCATTTATTTTCAGCCATTTGGATAACATATGACCACATTAATCGATTCGCAGTTAAGTAATGTTAAATAAACTCGCGGAATAGCATATATAAAATATTTCCGAAAGTCTTTTAAAAAGGAGCGGCCTAGAAGGCTCTTGGATTTTGCAAACATGTTTTCAGAAAAAAAGAAACAATATATTATAAATGAATGATTAAATAAATAAATAGATAAATGAATAAATAAATAGATAACTAAATAAATAAATAAAAAATAAATAAATAAATAAATAAATAATAAATAAATAAATAAATAAATAAATAAATAAATAAATAAATAAATAAATAAATAAATAAATAAATAAATACATGTAAATAAATATTATTGAGATTTAAATTAAGGAGTTTTAAAAGATTTTAAAGCAGGCATGATTAAAACGATATACAGTGGACCCTCATTTATCCGGACGCTTTGGTTCCTAGTCAATTTGTCCGGATATGTGAAGCATCCGGATATCTGAATCACCAGTTAAACAAGACAAAATTAAATTTAAAAATTTCGTTCCGATGAAAATTCGTCCGGATACTGAAGCATCCGGATATCTGGCGTCCGGATATCTGAAGGTCCACTGTACATTTTTCAACGCATTCATTTAAAAAATTCCAAATTAAAATCCGAATGTTTGAACGAAAACAAAAAAATATCAGAATTTCAATAAACTTTAAATATTCTAGCTACAAAATAAGATTGACCATTCCCCCCTCTTCACGCCTGTAGTCGTATATTGTACCTTGACGCACCTATACTTTGTCTGAATATATTTTATTGAAAAATTTTATCAAAAAACAAGATTTCATATAACTTACTATTTTCTCTCCTCATATACTGCAATCTACTTCATTATAAATTCGAGTATAATTATATGCGTCACTTTTTTCCTCTTTTCAAATGAAGACGATTTACATGAAATGCAACGCCTTTCTTTTTAGCACATTGTCATTTTCACCTTTGAATTAAATTATTCATTCAACAAGAATAAGCTTAATTTTATCAGTCAAGGTGTTACTACTAGTATAAGGAGTATACTAATAGTATATGTATATACCTCAGGGTAGCTTGTTCTCCATGGAGCGCTGTGCTGCTTTCACCCCTTCCCTTGATTTAATCCCCCCCCCCACCACCACCACCACCACCACCACCAAACCAGCTCTTCGTATGTCGAATAAATATTTGGGTGCGCAAACATGCGTTTAGGTCTTAAAAGGCATTTATAAGCATTATTTTTTAGCACTAGAATATAAATTTTTATAGTTTTATATTCTCAAAAAAGAAATCAATTTCGAGGAGTGTTCAAAATACATGCATGCATAAAATTACAATTCATGGAATTTAGTTCTTGAGATTCACTATTTTAAACGTCAATTTGATTCTGTTACATTATTTTTTTTATTTATTACACAAATATATTATTATTCTTTTTCTATGAAAATAAGGCAATTTTGTATAACTTTTGGTAAACTAACGTAAATAGTTACTTGACCATTTTAGTTCAAAAAGAATATAAGTTCATTATTATCGATATTGTATTAATTAAATTATTAAATAAGAATTAAAGAAATTTACACCTAAACATAAAAAATCTTGAGTTATTGATTTCTTAAATTTTTCCTGAACATGGAGAGGGTAGGGATCCAATTCTGGTTTTGGTCATAATCCTCAGAAGTTAATTTCTTATCTTCGGTAAAGTTTTACTTTTTGTATCTTATCTAAATTAAAAAGCACAAATGTTTAAGTAGGAAAATAAGCAATCCCTTTTGAAAAAAAAACTGCTATCAAGAGATCGAGTTCCCCGTTTTTATTCTTACCAAAAAAAAAAAAAAAGATACAATATCAATTCCCCTTACTCCCCCAAACCTAGTCAAAAAATGTTTTGTTCATGTATGTAAATGTAAAACTTTTTTATTTAAAATTTTATTTTATTATTTATTTATTTGTTTGTTTATTTATTTATTATTATCATATTTTTATTACCTCATTTATTTATCTTTTAATTTCTTTTACATGTGAGTAAAGGAGAGGAAGGTGAACATGCATTTGGTGACAAAAAGGCGCGAGTGAATTAATTTTTGACAAAACCATCATACCTTCCTTGCTTGGTGATAATCATTTCGGTGGTATGCTGATGGAATTTGATCCACAACTCTCTGTTACATAAATAGATGCATGGATTAAAGGAATTCGAGGGGAGGGATGCAGTCGACGGTAAGGGAGCCACGACGGCCTCCGAGTTGGGGGGAGGCATATGGATTGGGGAGGAAACTGGTTGGTGCTGAGAAGGCTGAGTATACATTGGATTGCTGTAATAGTGCATGGGATCCACTTCATAGCCATAACTGTCATTTTGACTGTACGGAAGCGAATATGGAGTATCGCTCATGCGAGTCTGAGAAACCACTGGCTGCAGGCAAGCATAACTGGCCCCAGGCCCCTCCCGGGGAGGGGTGTAGCCCGTAGAGACGGGATTTATAGAATCGGGCTCATCAAAGTTTTTATCCCGGCTCGGATTGTCTAAGGGATGCTGGCCGTATTGACTGATGGGGGATGCGGATTCTTGGACGGTGTCTTGGGAGAGATAGTCCTGGCAATAGTACGGTTTGAGAGTGGACAGGATCGGGAACTGCGACTCCGAGGTGTGGCAGGATTCGCTCTGTGCGTCATATATGTCCCCTTGTTGGTCATTGTATCTGTTAAAATTCACAGTATTCGCCATCCTTTTATCACGCAGGTTTTATCTGTTCTCAGTTTCTACCCTTCTTTCGCGCTAAATAATACCGCGTGGTTAGAAATTATCTTATTTGCACCGTTTGCACTTCACTGAAAGAAGTGTAAATATATGTTATCACACCAATAGTCTCATCACAGGTTCAGTGGATGAACTGCTTCTCACAAGTTGGGAATCTCCACACTTACGTATCTTTACGACTTCTTGACAAATGGGGCAACAAGGTGTTCACTGGGCCCTGATTTTCTGTCAGTTTTTAAAAAAGAGTCTTTGCTACCTACATCAACGTTTTGCTTCGACTACCCGCTGATATACCTGGGAATGTTTTGAAACGACAACAAAAGAACTGCGGTGATACTTATAGGTAATTATGATTATTTCCAGTGAAAGGCAGAAAAGTGTACGCAAGCTCGTTCTCCGATTGGTCAAAGGATCACGCCAGTCAATCGCACGCGTTCATTTCACTTCAGCAGAACATTGTTCAGTAATTTAATCGGCGGACCCAAAAATTGTGATAAACATTCAGTTCTAATGAGTTTCTCGGTCGGAAACATTGCATTCAGCAGATGTCACAATTTTTTGGCATTTTGAGTTTCATTAGGGATACTAGAAATATAAATGATTTTTTCCATGAATGAAAACCACACGCAATAAAAGAACTTCAACGGTACAACGGCGATTGAAAGATGGAACATACAGCCACAAGAGGACAGAATTTCAATTCGGTAAAAAGCGCACCCAAATACGATGTAAATGAATTGTTTACGAAAACAAAAGAAAAAGTCATTCAACAGAAATGTTTTATCCACAGCAAGAATATTACACAATTATTATTTCTATACGCCTAGCAATAGTAACATATACGTACCAGAAACATCAAAGGGTGCGGAGTCCTCAATATAAATCTAAATAGACGATGACTAAATATACTTTATTTTTCTTACATTTAAAAAAAAATCTATTTTGTGAAAACGCGAAGAAAAATGTTTAAGATAAGCTTACAGAGAAGGTGCGAATTTAAATAAAACCAAAACATTTTTTTTTAAAATATTAAATTTTCATTTGCATTAAAAGTGTCGACTTCTAAAACGAACTTCTATCATCGTTATATTGGACGTAAATGTGTTTGTTTCCACGTATTTTTAACACGATAGTACCATTTTCGTCGTGTAAGTGCATCCTTGTCTTATTCCTCTGGTCGTGTTCTTAATGCCAGCCCATTGTCGACTTTTCTGTCCATAGGTATCCACCGATAAGCGGGAAAAAAATTTGATATTTAAAACTCAGAATATTTCATTTAATCCATTTATCACAAAAAGCAAACATTCTGAAGAAATAAATCAATCTAGTACTATAAAAGTACTCATAATAATTTAAATTATGTACTAGATCAGTAGCTCTCTTTCATGATCAGTATTTTTTTCCTGTAGAATACAATAAAATCATAGCAATTCCACGTTTTCTCAGATTATCGTAAATATATTTGATGAATTTTAAAAAAAATAAATAAAAAATTTTCAAAGCTCACCTCATGGTTAGGTAGTACGAAGCACAACATACCCCATGTCAAAATTATAAAAATATTGGTTTACATGTTTTTTTTTTTAAACATATTCCTAATAAATACAGTCTTATGAAAAGACATAAACTATAATACTGTTGTAAAAATTGGCTACCATCTATATATCAATAATATCAAAGTCTCTATCAGAAAAAAGAAAAAGAACATTTTTTTTCTTTTGTGAACATGCACTGGTTCAACGCACTTTGAAAAAAAAAATCACAGTGCGTTAAATCTGGGACCAAGTTAACGCAATTTGAAAAAATAATTTTTAGTTTCAAAGTGCGTTAACATCGACCATATTAATGCACTTTGGGAAAAAATATGTGCAATTTTAGATATGGTAAATAATTATTCTGTTTTTCGAAAGAAATATTTAAGGAATGAAGCTTATTTCAACTTTTGTAATACATTATAACATAACTTAAGCTTTATGAACCGTGAAGCGGTTTATAAAAAAACGTAAACTGTCTCAAGTTATGTTATATCGTATAACATAAGTTGAAATAAACTTCATTCCTGATAATTTAATTTCAGTGTAGACAATGAGACAATTTTTCCTCCAGAGAAAGGCTTCAAATTGAGTACTGTATACAGAGTTATTTCGCCCCGTGTAATTTTCGCCCTTTCACACTTCCAAATAATTTTGTCCCGTTTTAAATTCGCCCAGTATCAATCTTGTTCCATAAATTATACTATGTTTTTTTGAATTCGACCCGTTTTAAATTCGCCCACCTGTGAGTAGGGCGATAGGGGCGAAAATAAAACGGGGACGAAATTTTCCCTGTATGCAGTATTATTTAAAAAGTAACGTCAAGCAGAGTAATACGTTTTTGACGTAACTCATTGTGACGTAGGCAAGTTATGTTATACAACATATATGTTCCTCTGAATGATTCAGCCAATGAAATTGATTGATACAAGTGAAATTAGATTATAAAACAATGCTATATTTAACAAAAATAAGCCATGAATATTCATTTTATACATTTTTTTTCAAAGTGAGTTACATTGTAAGTACCTCCAAGGTATAAAATGTTGGTGTAAATTCTTAACGCACTTTGGAAAAAAAAGTCTGTTGATTTTGTCCCAAATTTCAAAAACATTTTTAGCTCACCTGAGCCAAAGGCTCAAGTGAGCTTTTCTGATCAAAATTTGTCCGTTGTCTGTCGTCGTTGTTGTCGTCGTTGTCGTCGTCGTCGTCGTTGTAAACTTTTCACATTTTCATCTTCTTCTCAAGAACCACTGGGCCAATTTCAACCAAACTTGCTACAAAGTATCTTGGGGTAAAGGGGATTCAAGTTTGTTCAAATGAAGGGCTACACCCTTTTCCAAGGGGAGATAATTATGAATTAGAGAAAAATTAATGGCATTTTTAAAAAATCTTCTTCTCAAGAACCACTGGGCCAGGAAAAATGAAACTCAGGTGGAATCATCCTCAGGTAGTGTAGATTCAAGTTTGTTCAAATCATGACCCCCGGGGCTAGGGTTGGGCCAAAATGGCCAATCAAAGTTTTACATAGGAATATATAGG
>PRKT01000118.1:180713-199087 GCA_003671525.1 Saccostrea glomerata
ACTTCATTTTCGGTACATCACTAAAACTGGGCTGGGGGCAACCAGTTTTTCAATTAACATTTGCTATAGTATAGGTAAGGTTGGGAAAAAAGTGGGGGGACCAGGCCCCCCCTGTTGCTACGCCCCTGCTTAATACCCAGAACTAGATCAGGGTAACAAAGAGAAAATGCACTTCCACTTTATAACCAGTTGTGCACCTCACCCCAAAGGAACCACTGACCCTAGGGCCACATATTTCAAAATTTTTCAAATTTTATCATAAAATGGTTGATTAATACCAAGAGCAGATTTCAAAGCATTCAGACTATGTAACACCCCCCCACCCCCGACCAAGGGGGCATAAAAAATAACCATTTTGCTAGATGCACATTTCTTCATCATAAATATATATATACTTGGATCATTGGCATAAACCCAGGAGCAAAGGAAAAGATTTTCAAAGAATTAATGCATTTTCACTATATAACCTATAGAGCCATGCCTTAACACCAGAACCCTGACCCTGGGGTCATAAAATTCACAATTTTGGAAGAAGCAATCTTTCTAATCATAACTATGTGCTTAGTTAGTTTGTTTAATACCCAGGAGCAAAGGAAAATATTTTCAAAGAATTAATGCATTTTCACTATATGATCAATAGAGCCCCACCATAATACCAGAACCCCTGACCCTGGGGCCATAAAATTCACAATTTTGGGAGTGGCACTCTTGCTCATCATAACTATGTACTTCGTTAGTTTATTTAATACTCAGAAGCCGAGAAGGAGATTTTCAAAGAATTAATGCATTTTCACTATATGATCAATAGAGCCCCACCCTTATACCAGAACCCCTGACCCTGGGGCCATAAAATTCAAAATATTGGGAATGGCACTCTTGCTCATCATAACTATGTACTTCGTTAGTTTATTTAATACCCAGAAGCAGAGAAGAAGATTTTCAAAGAATTCATGCATTTTCACTATATGATCAATAGAGCCCTGTCCGCCGAAATATGGCTGAAATATTGCCGCCTCGGCGTTAAACAATATAAATCAATCAATCAATAGAGCCCTGCCTAAACACCAGAACCTCTCAGACAAAATCTGTTCTCAGAATATAAAAATTCTTAAGTTTGGTTCATAGCAGACTTAAGTAAATTCTCAGTCTCAAAAAATGGCAGCCGTACACAGACGCATAAGACGCAATAGACGCTATCGCATGGTACTGCCAGCTCCTTGGGTGTTCCGTGACAGAAAGGACCCCCTTGCCTTGGATGATAACGAATTATTTGAGAGGTACCGGGTCCAAAGGGCATCAATTCTGTTCATTCATGACGAGATTAGAGGAAATTTGGAACGAAGGAACATGGCCCTCTTGGGGCTAACATACCCTTGACAAAAATGGAATAACGGGTATATAGATCTTGCTTAATTAAATTGCATTTAATCCAGTTGATTAAATTCATAAACTGCTCGTGTTTGAAGATGGATTGATTGATTATTCAATGTTCAACGTCCATTTCGAGAATTTTTCACTCATATGGAAACGCCACCACTTGCCGGTGGAGAACTGCAAATTTTTTCCTATACTTGGCACTCAGGGACATTGAGCAGGGAGGGATCTTTTTCGTGCCAGCACCTACTGCGACACGGGACCTCGGTTTATACGGTCCCATCCGAAGGACCGGTCTCGATGTCCCACAGTGGGATTCGAGTCCGCAACGTAAGGATCAACTCCTTACTAGGCGACTCTAGAGCAGACGCCCTAACCACTGCGCCATGTGGGCGACGTTTGAAAATGGAGAAATTAAAACTTAAGGTTCATAAACCCTCTGCTCACTCATATAAAATTTTGCTTGAACCTTGATGATTTTCCAAAAGAAATGCATTTCATAAGTAGAATACCGACAAATACAGCATAGCTTGCGGGGCAAAATTGGACAAAAAAGACACTTCAAGTTGGCAAATCTATAAAGGAATAGACATTTATGTAATTAAGAGTTATCTCTCTTATCAGAGTATCAATGACCCTTAAGATAGAAAAAATGCTAACACCTCGGAATGGACTTATTCCTTTTTGATTAATGCTGCCATCTACTTAAGAAAATTTCCGCAGCATGTTCAGGGTATTAAAAGTATTAACAGTTCCATAAGGTTAGGAACTTCACGGTCTACAACCAATCTCTCACCAGAGGGCGTTTTACGCTCATCGCTCCAACACCTCTGTTATCGTCTAAATTACAAGAATCTTGTAAACCGAAAATAAATTATAGATTTCCGCCAACTTGGTAATTTTTTAAAATGAAATTAGAAATATCAATCTGTAGCACTTCTTTTGTTCTTTCAAAATTTGGATATACTAGTATACTAAAATAGCTTCAATATATACGGCACTATTTTGTTCTGAATTTTTACACATATTTTCATTTTGAAACCAAGGAGACAAAGTCAGGAAATATTTACTACCAGAGAGCTTAAAATATGTAACATCATTGAGAAATCATACAAAACAATCAATTTTTATACAATTTTTGTCGACAAATAATTATTTGACAATCCGCGCTACTTTTTAGAAGACAACAGAGGTGTAAGCGGAGCGCGCCCTCTGGTGAGAGATTGGGTCTACAACACCTGGGTGGAGGGATTATGACATTCAGTTTAGGCGCTCAAAAACAGTATGATCAGAATTATGGTTGATTTGCATGGGTCAGGCAGCATTCGCTGAACGCAAGCCTACTTCTTTTATATTTTGCACCAGCACAAGCGTTGTTATGATTTCAACTTGAAGGATTCATTCACACTCTTAAGTGCGGCCAAAACCACCATCAATCCCAATGTGACTCAATCAAGATTTTCAAGACCATTTCGGTAATTAAGATTCATGCCTTTGGGATCTTGTTTTGACACCAATCAATGTTACCACTTTAAACATTTGGTAACAAAATTATCCAGATAAAACTTTGAAAAATCAACTTTTGCACGGTTTTTTGGTTTCTCGTTGACTTATGAAAGTCTGTGGGATCCAGAATCTTGTAAAAGTATAATTTCAGCCTTACAGCATTAGGCTAAACTGACCTGGGTCGCAGCACCAAAAGCTGTTATTCTTCAAAATCCAATGGTCGTCCGGGTGGCGCATTAGTTAGAACGTCTACTCTAAAGTCGCGAAGTATAAGGGGTTAATCCTTACGTCGCGGGTTCAAATCCAACAGTAGGACTTGGAGACTGGTCCTTCCCTAACAAAAAATACTATAATTAACTTTAGTTAACTATAGTAATCTATAGTAAATCAAAGTGTCAAAGTGTTCACTATAGGAAATCAAATTTTTTTATAGTGATCTTTAAAGTGTTAAAGTTATCACTATAGTAAATTAAAGTTTTTAATGTTATCAACATAGTAAATCAAAGTTTTTCCATAGCAAATCAAAGTTTCCTTAGTGATCACCATGGTATATCAAAGTTTTCATAGTTATCACTATGGTAAATCAATATGTCAAAGTTATCACAATAGTAAATAAAAGTTTCAAAGTGTTCACAATAGTAAATCAGTTTTCACAGTGTCAAAGTGTTCACTAAAGTTACATGTAACTTTATATACCCTCGATAACGTCATAATGCACATAAGGGTGGTTTTCGCTTGACGGTCATCATTTATGATGAAGAAAGATGCATCTAGCAAAATGGTTATTTTTTATGCCCCCTTGGTCGGGGGGGGGGGGGTGTTACATAGTCTGAATGCTTTGAAATCTGCTCTTTAGTATTAATCAACCATTTTATGATAAAATTTGCAAAATTTTGAAATATGTGGTCCTAGGGTCAGTGGTTCCTTTGGGGTGAGGTGCACAACTGGTTATAAAGTGGAAGTGCATTTTCTCTTTGTTACTCTGATCTAGTTCTGGGTATTAAGTAAATAGAGTAAGCATGCTAAGTTTATAATTATGATAAGCAATGGTGCCTCTTTCACAATTGTTAATTTCATGGCGTCTGGGGTAAAACACGAACCAATTTTAATTGTTTGAAAGTTGTTACACGAACATAAGGCCCGTGGGTCTCTTGTTCATACTTACATTTCTTTGATTGATACAATACTTAGCCTATGACACTTAAATTTTTTCTAAGCACCGATGATTTCGTCTGCTCTGAACAAGATGGAAAGTTGAGACGACACTTGATTACGCATGCTCATCAATGCTCCAAACTCCAAACAGTGTCCGGCAGTTCTCCGGGACTGCATTGACGAATAATGATCCTGGAGTTGTAGCATAACGTACATGTAATACTGAGCTGTCTGGGATCTTGTCAATGCATTATTCTTAGGGAAAGTAGTCTAAGAGAATTAACACTGTATGGTGGAGTTTGGTCAATGCTCATGTATTATTGACCATAGAATCGTCATGATAGGACCGCATAGTTCCGGGAAACGGTTTGCACTTACTAGCAATCCATAATTTCAGTATAGAAAGAGATAAGCGTCATTCTCAATAACTAAATTTATCTTTTAGGGATAAATCTGATAAATAAGGTTTGATGAATGTTCTGTCTACCTGATCAATACATATATAGGACTAATGGCGTATGGTCAGCAGGGGGAAGCGTACTCCTCCTAGGCAACTGAACCCACCTCTGGAATACGGTCGGTGTGTATGCTTTTATAGTTTGAAATCAAATCTGGTCCTGAATTTTCTTAAATATGGAAGTGGTATAGGAAGTTAAAAGTCAATTTAGAGCATATACATCGCCCACAACAATTTTGAGAAATTTAATAATTTTTCAAAGGATTTTATACAAAATATCAGACAATTAGAGTTGTTGACTGTTGTGGACACAGTTTTCTCAAAGAAATTGCTCCGGATATGAGTCATTTTGTTTTTTATTTTTCTTAAAGCTTAAAAATGTAACACATTTATTAAATCATATTTCTAAAATAGTACTCCTTTATGCCTGTTCTTTCATGAATTATCACATTCACATACTCAACTTACATTTAAGCTTTTGAGAACATTAAATTCTAAGGGCACAACAAAGCTCAAAACGTACCCTTTTCTTTTTATTGTTTATTGTTTTTCACACTTTTAATAATGAAAAATAAAATGTGTCCATTCATTTCCGCAATGTGAAAACTTGTTGGAAATTCCGCTGTTAGAGTCTTCGGCAATACGAAAGTTTTCGGATTCAAGCCTGATGCACATGGTTTTTTTTCCCTTTAAATATGCCACCGAGTTATTAACTGCATTGTGGCAACGCACTTTGAAAAAATTACGCGTTTTGAAATGTTTTTCAAAATGCGTTAAAACTATGACAAAACCAACGCACATTGAAAAATGTTTTTGAAATTTGGGACAAAATCAACAGACTTTTTTTCCAAAGTGCGTTAAGAATTTACACCAACATTTTATACCGTGGAGGTACTTAACTCACTTTGAAAAAAATGTATAAAATGAATATTCATGGCTTATTTTTGTTAAATATAGCATTGTTTTCTTATAATCTAATTTCACTTGTATCAATCAATTTCATTGGCTGAATCATTCAGAGGAACATATATGTTGTATAACATAACTTGCCTACGTCACAATGAGTTACGTCAAAAACGTATTACTCCGCTTGACGTTACTTTTAAAATAATACTGCAAACAGGGAAAGAATGAGTGCACTTAAGGACGTTATTTGGAACCTTTTCGGCTATCAATTTAAAGCTTCTGATTATAATGTATCGCTAAACTAATAAATGATTATTGTGCACGTATATGCTTTTGATATATATGTTTCGGTTTTACAGTCATATATATTTCTATAATTACATACAACGCTATTGAAGAGAACATGTTTAAGCCATAAATTCCGGGAAATTGAACTGGACCGCTTTCGATTTTAAGGTCGCAGAAAGAGGCGGAGACATTTAAATCGCATGGAAATGGTAGCCAGTCTAATGGAAATGGATCATAAGCATATGGTTTTCCGTATTAAATCTACATTATATATGAAAAAGGTGGAGAGGAGAGTTTTGTGTTCATTGTGTACAAAAAATAAATGATTTATAACCATGCATATAATTTCATTAATTTGTATCCACGTAAGTAAGTAAAGTAGGTAAGTAAGTTAAGAACTGTAATTTTTTATAGTAAAGTAAAGTAGGTAAGTAAGTTAAGTACTGTAATTTTTTATAGTGACATATGCACATAATTATTTTAAAAATTCTTTTGTTTACAGACTTTATAAAAAAAAATCAATAACCGGCCTATCGGGCCTATATGCCATTTTAAACACAAAATTGAAATACAATTTATATAGAAAATAAATTAACATTAAGAGAAAAACAAAAAAAGTTCATAAAAATAAACACAATTGTGATAAATATTTATGCATTTTGTACGCTTAGGTTGGTAGACTAAGAGTCTGTTTCAAGAATTATTGGTAGATGAAAATGACACTGAAATACATTTTTTTAATTTTCTGAACATAATGGACTGTCTTCGTGTAAATGAAAAATACTTTGCAACCTGTCTATAGGATAATTTGAAATAAGTACACACAGTAAATCCATATATGACCATGCCATTTGATTATTGGCAGAGTTAATTTTCAAAAAAGTTTTGTTTGGTATTCAGAGTACAAAGAACAATGCATTGAAAAACATGAATTTCGGCTTCTACATTATCAAGCACTGCATATAATTTTCTCTACCTAACGTTCTTTTAAAGTTTAATTGGAATGCTTAAAATCGCACTGCTCATGTATTTGCTGTCAAGCAGCGAATTAACTAAATCTTAAAATAATTATGTGTTCATACCTACAGTGTATTAAAAAAAATGATTGTGGACTTATTAGTAACGTAAAAATAAAAAAAAAAGTTTAGTTAACTAGCTCAGATGTTAATGATGTGCCATTCACAGTGTCTTATAATTGGGGAAAAACTTTATTTCAAGTACTTTGCATTGTGATTTTGCTACAATAAACCATAATTTCATAATTTCTTTTGTAATTGCATTGATCAGAATAGCCCCATCAATACCTTTCAACTGAAATGCAAAGTTCATAGTATATTAAGGCTAGAGGTATTGTAAGAAATGAGCTCACTAAATGATCCCCCGCCTCCCATATGGTTATAATGGCAAAGTCCATGTTTTGGCCGGAAAAACCCAAAATATAAACTCCGGTATGCGTCCGAGCAAATGTCCTAACAAATTACGGAAAGCTACAACAACCACCATTGATTAATTTTAATAATACACCCAAGCCAAAGTATTACCTATATACAGCGCTATACTCTGGCGGATTAAGGGGGGGCCCAGAGGGCCCGCGGGGCCCCTTTTTGCGTCCAAAAAATACACAATATTAGATAAATCAATGTTGTTTTTTGTGTGTGTGACTGTGAGCTCCTATCCTGACCTAAAACTGGTCGGGCCCCCTTTTTCAAAGTCTCTGGATCCGCCACTACTATATGTACAGCATGTAATCAGCAAAATGATACTCCTTTCCTTTAAAATATCCCGAACAAAAACTTTATTATATTAAAAGAAGTCAACGTAAACTTTAAAACGTCAATAAAATGTACACAAGGATCTTCAATATTTTGAAGATGGAAGTAAATAGAAAAAGAATTTTCCAACGACTGACACAATGAAATCGTATCGAACACTTGAATATCACGTGAGAAAAGTGATTATATCAAACGGGTCACATGGGTTGACACTCGGTAACCTGCTAATTTAGTAGCTAACTCGAGCGAAGTTTGGGTACATTTTTTTAAAAATTAGATATGAGCCGCAACTTGGGTAACATTGTCCTTTGGATATGTATAAGTTTTAGCTAAAATACACATTCGGTGCAAATGAGAAAAATGGCCAATTGCAAGTTGCGGCTCGATGTAAACAATGTCATTGAAAACTGGTATGCATATGAATAACAATAGAAATGAGACAAAACTGTTAGACACCCGTTTCAAAAGCTAGTTTCGCTCGGCATTATTTAATACTTTCATATAATGAAATATACTAAAACCTGCTCTTAAGATATTGTTTAATACATATATGACATAAATTTAATGAATTTTGGAATTTTATTTTGCGCAAAACATCGGGATCCAACTCTCATGGCTTAAGTGCACTCATTCTTTTATGAAGTTATACAGTAAAACTAGTTTAGTACGAAAACGGATATATCGAATTCACGGATATAGCGAAGTTTTTCTGGGTCAATCTACTTTTGAATATCTTAGGTACTTATTTAATTAGAATCATCAGTCTTTGTAAATTAATGTATCTTGAGTCCTGTGAAAATTTCAATCAAAAGGTAGGTCACTGTGACCTACTTATGGTATTTTATAATCATATTATAGTATCTTCAGTCTTAACTGGTTAAATATTATCAAACTTTGTAAGTTGATGCATTTTGGGTCTTATGATACTTATAGAGTTGGAGGCCTTTAATAGAAGTGATGGATTGTACAATTTATCAGAAGAGCGATTCAAGGCCCTTGGGCCTTTTGTATATCATCATGTTGTTGATTAATACCAAAGTGCAGATTTCAAAGCATTCATATTGAAATTATTTTCAGACTGTACCCCCCCCCCATTACCACCACCACCAACTGCCTCTGTCCAAAGGGTCCAGAAATTAACCATTTTGGGAGAAGCAACTTTCTTGGTCATAAATATATACTAAGATCATTGGCATAAAACCCAGGAGCAAAGGAAATTTTTTTCAAAGAATTCATGCATTTTCACCACATAAATATTAGAGCCCCGCCCTAACACAAGAAGCCTTGATCCAGGGGCACTGAAATTCATAAATCTCAAAGAGGCATCCTTCCTCCTTATAACTCTTTGGTTTAATACCCAGGTGCAGAAAAGAAGCTATCACCAGGAACCCAAACCCAGGGGCATGAAATTCTCAATTTCTCAAGCAGAGAAGAAGATTTTCAAAGAAATAATTCATTTTTACTGTATAATCTTTATAAACCCGCTCTTGCACTAGAACCCCTAACCCTGGGACCATGAAATTCACAATTTTGGAAGAGGCAGCCTTATTCAACACAACTATGAACTTGGATAGTTTATTTAATGCCTATGAACAGAGAAGATGAATTTCAAAGAGTTTATGCATTTTCACTGTATAATCTACAGTGTATACAGTCCCGCCATGCCACCAAACCCCCTGACCCTGGGGCCATGAAATTCACAATTTTGGAAGAGGCAGCCTTATTCAACATACAGTACCGACCAGACCCAACCTGACACAAAGTAGTCCTAGAGCAGTCCCACAGCGGTCCCAGAGCAGTCCCAGAGCTGTCCCAGAGAGCAGTCTCAGAGAGCTGTCCCAGTGGGCGGGGTTTATTAATTTAATGGGCGGAGCTAACTCAAAAATGAGATTTTCAATAAACAATGGAACTATAAAAGGCAGTAGAAATTGATTCTGGGTAGTATGCCAGGAATCCTTACATGTACGCGAAGGTCATTTATGAACAGAACATGAACGCGCATAAAAATTGAAATTATAATATTTATTGGAGGAAGACGGCTTTCACACTTACATGTACATATATGAATTACACTGAACATGAATATTTAATCACGATTCTTGGGTATTTTAATAATTCTTCTGTGATTGATACTGGTTCCCATATTTATTTTTTTATACAAAAAATTAAACGTGAATTAATTATTTTCCTAGATTTTATCATTATATGGCCATGAACGCGCATAAAAATTGAAATTATAATATTTATTGGAGGAAGACGGCTTTCACACTTACATGTACATATATGAATTACACTGAACATGAATATTTAATCACGATTCTTGGGTATATTAATAATTCTTCTGTGATTGATACTGGTTCCCATATTTATTTTTTTATACAGAAAATTAAACGTGAATTTATTTAATTATTTTCCTAGATTTTATCATTATATGGCCAATTTAGACTATCGGGATACTCTAAATGAATTTTCTTAAGAATTGGCGCTTTTAGAAATATTCTTTGTTAATTTTGCCAACCCTTACCAAAATACACACCTTCTGGCAACATCTTCTGGCATTATTGCCGCAATATTGCAGCAACATTCTGGCAATACATTGCAGCAATATTGCGGCAATATCGTTTTTCGTATGTGAATTAGATTTGCGGCAATATTGCCAGAAAAGTGTTGCGGCAATATTGCAGCAATATTGTAGCAACATTCTAGCAGTATATTGCAGCAATATTGCGGCAATATCGTTTTTCGTATGTAAATTAGATTTGCGGCAATATTGCCAGAAAAGTGTTGCGGCAATGTTGCTGCAAAGCAAGTGCAGTACATGTATTATTTCTGGATTTGCTGCAGCAATATTGGGGCAATACTACCTATATTAATTGGTATTTAATAGAAATCAAAGTACTCAGAAGTACAAAGAGCCGGGTTCATTTACAGAATTACTTTAAAACTATCAATATAAATGATAAGACACTGACAGTGAGTTTTTCAATACTAATACCACGGTCCGATTTTGTCAGAATCAGAATAAATCTGGTACCGTAGCTGAATGTAAACAAACAGGCCAGTCTGGTTTCCCTCACCTGATTTACCTCGTATGTATAGAGAACTACGATAACACTGATTATAAAAAATCCTTACGCTAATGAACAATGTTCTTTGACTTAGGACTGAAGTTTTCAAAGTCATTACTACTAATGTTTATTTATTTAGATAAAACTTCGTTTTATTTTTGTTGCTTTATTTAGCGTTGTATTATCTCAAAAGCGGTTGAGAGTAAGAACCGCTTTGGGACCGCTCTGTAACTGCTCTTGGACCGCTGTGGGACCGCTCTCGGACTGCTATGAAAATCAGTCCCAGCAGTCCCAGCTTCCCTGGGACTGCTTTGTCACTCATATGTGAAAAGGTTCTGAGTGACAAGATAGCTCCGCCCCCTTGTGTATTCTGAATTTGCAGGCTCCCTGTTGTTTTCTTTACTTGCAGCAGAGAAGAGTTTAAACTGTTTAATAAGCAAGGATTTCTGACATTCTTATAATAAGTAGAGATCATTATAGTTAATATATATTTTCATGGACTGTATACTTACACAAAGTAATGTGTAGTTTAGAATAAATTCAAAAAAATAAAGTTGATAAATAAGAAATTCATGAGAACATTTTTATCCCTAAAAATAAATTACAAGTTTATATGGGAAAAAATAGCTACATGTGGGCCTTTTTCAATTATTTAATGTAAAATTATGTACTCAAAATTTACATTGGTACTATTTAAAAATAATCATTACAGTTAGATATAAAAAATTTTGATTAAAAATGCTACACGTTTTATAAGGACCACGCTATAAAAAAGAGTATTCCATGTAACCCTCAAATAAAACCTGACAATCTATTAAATGAACATGAAATAAAATTATGCTACCATTCTCCCGTAACATAAACAATGTGAATAATCATTGGGGAATTAATTAATGAATTACCAGTAGCTTATAATTTATAAACAAGTTACATGTATTAAGATTATTTTTTTTTTTTAAACCATTTAAGATATGGGAATTGTGATTTATTTCTTTTTTTTGTTTTGCTAATGTTTACATGGCCGATTAATGTTTATAAGACGGTATCAACACCCATTGTTTCAATCGCCTTTGGGCAGAAAATCGATGCATGTTATTTGTATCAGTGTTACACATCATTGAACATGCTGGTAAACAATGACCCTAATTTCAATTTATTTAATGCGGAAAAAAATGTTATAAATGAAATGTGTATAAATTTCTTTCGGGATTAATATAATGAACATAATCTGAAGCTTCAATTCTGGTGATTTACAGATGTACACTCTAACATTTACAAATAAAACACTTAAAACTGATTTTTTTAGAACTAGGCATTAACGATAATTAAATTGTGAATGACATGTCAGTTAAAATAATCATGACTGAAAAATAATACTTCTCCTACCAAAGTAAAATTATTGCGGCAACATTGCAGCAACACATTTTTGTCACCAGAAACAAGCTTTTGGGGTTAGTGAAATATCACCGCTAGCGGCAACAACTTCTGGTGACAACATAGTTTTAGAATTTAAACTCAATTGACTAACCTTAGATTTTAGACAGAACATTGATTTTCAAACTTGATAGACCAATTGTTTGTGAGTTAGTTAAAATTTCCTTTGTAGTTCAATAGAATACCGAGATAAGTAAATTTGTCTACAACTTCTATTTGCTTATTATGTATATTCCACTTTTCATTATCATGCACTTTCCCCCTATTTCCAAAAACAACAAATTTAAAATTTCTTAACATTAATCGTCATATTCAATTTCAAAGCATAATCATAAAAAGTATTTAATATTTGTTGTAGTTCTTGATTTAGATTTAGCAAAACAGACCATGTCATCTGCATACATCAAAGTAAAACGGTTGAATTCTTGAAGTTCAAGGTGAACATTACCGTTCTTTTATGAACTCGATTTGAAAATCGTTTACATACAATGAAAAAGGATAGGGGAAAGAACTTCTCCTTGCTACAGCCCTAGGGAATTTTCAAAAACCTCCGATATCTCGAAGCACGCGTATTGACCGGAATGGTCAATAAACTTTTTAGGTCACCTGAGTAAACTCAGGTGACCTAATGCTATCCGTTTTCGTCTGTCGTCGTGCGGTGTGTGTTAACATTTGAACATTTTCAGCTTCTTCTCTGCAACCACTCAACCAATTTCATCCAATTTTGCATAAAGCATCTTTGAGTGAAGGGGCACAGAAATTGTGAATTTAATGGTCCCTTCCCCCCAAGGTCCTGAGGGGTGGCCAAAACCACTAAAATTAGTACAATCTTTAAAAATCTTCTCCTTAATTACTCCTGGATATCAAGTAGTCAAACTGTTGGCATGATTGTAATGAGCATTGAGTTCTCTACCAAAATTGTGAAATTCATGGCCCTAGGGTCAGGGGTTCTAGTGCTAGGGTGGGGCTATATAGATTATATAGTGAAAATGCATCAATTCTTTGAAAATCTTCTCCTCTGCTCCTGGGTATTAAATGAACCAACTAAGTATATAGTTATGATAAGCAAAGGTACCTCTTCCAAAATTATGAATTTTATGGCCCCAGGGTCAGGGGTTCTGGTGTTAGGGCGGGGCTCTATTGATATGTAGTGAAAATGCATTTATTCTTCGAAAATCTTCTTCTCTGCTTCTGGGTATTAGATAAACAAACTAATTACATAGTTATGTTGAACAAAATTGCCTCTACCAAAATTGTGAAATTCATGGCCCTAGGGTGAGAGGTTCTGTCGTTAGGGTGGGGTTCTATTGATTATATAGTGAAAATGCATTTTTTCTTCGAAAATCTTCTTCTCTGCTTCTAGGTATAAAATAAACTAACTAAGTACATAGTTATGATTAGCAAGAGTGCCTCTACCAAAATTGTGAATTTTATGGCCCCAGAGTCAGGGGTTCTGGTGTTAGGGCGGGGTTCTATTGATTTTATACTGAAAATGCATCAATTCTTTGAGAATTTTCTTCCCTACTTCTGGGTTTGAAATTAACTAACTAAGTACACAGTTATGATGAGCGAGAGTGCCTTTACCAAAATTGTGAATTTTATGGCCCCAGGGTCAGGGGTTCTGGTTTTGGGGCTGACTCTTTTGATTTTATAGAGGAAAATGCATCAATTCCATAAATATTTTTTGTTTATGGGTATTAAATAAACTAAATACATAGTTATGTAAGCAAGAGTGCCTCTACCAAAATTGTGAATTTTATGGCCCCAGGGTCAGGGGTTCTGGTGTTAGGGTGGGGCTCTATTGATTGTATAGTGAAAATGCACTAATTTTCTGAAAATCTTCTTCTCTGCTTTGGGTATTCAATAAACTAACTAAATACATAGTTATGATTTTATAAACTTTTATCAGGTTGTATTAGTCATAGAATAAGATCCACACTGGACAATATCATATCAAATACTCAACTTGGATTTTTAAAAGGAAGATATATAGGTGAAAATACCAGATTTCTTTATGATCTTATGGATTACACTGAATCTAGAAATATACCAGGATTGCTTGTACTTATAGACTTCGTAAAAGCTTTTGATTCAATATCCTGGACCTTTGTGTATAAAGTATTAGAATTTTTTGGGTTTGGTAAAAACATTATTGAATGGGTAAAAATTCTAAATACAAAATTTTGTGCGTCGGTGCTTCAATGTGGATTTTTATCCAAACAGTTTTATATCCAAAGAGGATGTCGTCAGGGAGATCCCTTGGCACCTTATCTGTTTCTTCTTTGTGCACAAATTCTTGCAATTATGATCAAACAAAACCAAAGTATTAAAGGAATTGTTATTAACAAAACAGAACCTAAAATATCCCAATATGCAGATGATACCTGGCTTGCCCTTGACGGTTCACCTAAATCACTTTTGGCAGCATTAGATACAATTGATTTTTTCTCAAAGTTTACAGGACTTAAAATTAACAGCTCAAAAACTAAAATTGTTTGGATAGGTTAAAAAAATCCTCTTATCAAGTTTTCCATCATTCTCGTTGGAAACTTGAATGGGGTTGTACAACTTTCAATTTACTTGGAATTAATTTTTCAGCAGAACTAGATAAAATTATTGATGAAAACTACAATATTCAAATACCAAAGATCAAAGCATTAATTCAGCAATGGAAAAGAAGGGTTCTTACTCCTATTGGCAGAGTTACAGTTCTTAAAACATTAGTTTTACCAAAACTTAACCATCTTTTTATATCTTTACCAAATCCAAGTAAAGAAACTCTATCACTTTTGAACAGAGAAATCTTTGAGTTTATATAGAAATCAAAATGTGACAAAATTAAAAGGAAAGTTATTACTCAGGATTTTTTACAAGGAGGATTAAAAATGTGGGATATAAATAACTTCATTACATCTCTTAAATGCTCCTGTATTAAAAGATTAACAAAAAGTAATCAACCATGGTTAGATATTTTTTTGGCAATTCATGGTAATGTCAGATTGCATAAAGCTTTTGATTTTGGTGAAGAGTATGTGTCTTGCTTTATTGTAAAAAATAACAACATTTTTTGGAAAGATGTGTTTAATTCATGGTTATATTTCATGAAAACATTCAACAACAATTCATATATGAAAACTAAGTATCTGAACTTACCTGTGTGGTACAATCCCAATATAAAAATTGGAAACAAAATAATTTTTGTAAAGACTTGGTATGTAAATGGCGTTAAAAGTGTTTGTGATTTCTTAGACAATGAAGGAAATTTTTTGAATGTTACTTTTTTTGGAAATAGATTTCATTTGTCTAATGTTTGCGTTATGCAATACAACAGTATTATTTGTGCTATATCCAGATTTTTAAAAACAATATCTATAGATAAATCATCTGTTAAGAGGGAATGTACCCCTGTTATTCCTTTTTATTTGAAAATATTATTGTACATGAAAAGTGCACTAAAATAATTGATAGATATTTGAATAGTAACAACATCATTCCTACATCAATATTTAGATGGAACCAGGAACTATCAATGTTTTTAGAATCTGATATTTGTGTTCAAGATGTTTTAAGGTTTGTTTTAGAACAACTATGGATACTTCTGCTCAATGGTTACAAAATAGAATCCTAGATAGAATCCTTCCAGTGAAATATTATTTGAAGAAAATAAGTATTTTATCTGATGATCACTGTACCTTTTGTAAACAGGATATAGAAACAATACAACATATATTTATAAACTGTACAAAAATTTCTTCACTATGGAGTAATCTTAGCATGCACATATTTACAAAAACTTCTAAAAGAGTTGGATTTAACAAATGCAATATTATTTTAGGTGAAACGCCATTTTCTTATTATAATAGGGTGATAAATTTCATCATTTTATATACAAAGCAATATATCTTTTCCTGTTTAAAGCAGAACAAAATGCCTATGATTACTGGGCTACTACATCATTTAACTCTTAAGTACAAAGTAGAAAAATGCATATCAATTGAAAATTTTACAATGAACAATTTTGATAATCTATGGTCACCATGGATTAATATTTTTGAGTTATAAACATTTATAAAAACACCACCTTTAAATATTTCTTGAATTTTATATATTTTAATATTTCATTCTTGTATAAATTCAGAGGGGAAGTGTGAATGTGTGTGTGAATGTGACTAAAAATCATATTATGTAACTTGACATGTCACTTTTTGAAATAAAAAAAAAAAATACATAGTTATGATAAGCAAGAGTGCCTTTACTAAAATTGTGAATTTCATGCCCCCAGTGTCAGGGGTTCTGGTGTAAGGGCGGGGTTCTATTGATTATATAGTGAAAACTTCAATTCTTTCAAAATCTTCTTTCCTGCTTCTTGGTAGGAAATTAAATAAATAAGTACATAGTTATGAAAAGCAAGGGTGCCTCTACCTAACATGTGAATTTTATGGACCAGGATTAAGGGTTTTGGTTTTAGGGCGGGGCTCTTTTGATTATATAGTAAAAATGCTTTAATTTTCTGAAAATCTTCTTCTCTGCTTCTGGGTATTAAATAAACTAACTAAGTAAATATATGGCAATGATAAGCAAGAGTGCCTCTACCAAATTGTGAATTCTATGGCCCCAATGTCAAGGGTTCTGGTGTTAGGGCGGGGTTCTATTGATAATATAGAGGAAAATGCATTTATTCTTTGAAAACCTTCTTCTGTGCTTCTGGGTATGAAATTAACTAAGTACACAGTTATGATGAGCGAGAGTGCCTCTACCAAAATTGTGAATTTTATGGCCCCAGGGTCAGGGGTTTTGGTGTTAGGGCGGGGTTCTATTGATTATATAGTGAAAATGCTCTAATTTTCTTAAAATCTTCTCCTCTGCTTCTGGATATTAGATAAACTTACTAAGTACGTAGTTATGATGAGCAAGAGTGCCTCTACCAAAATTGTGGATTTTATGGCCCCGGAGTTGTTAAGTGTTCTCGTGTTAGGGCGGGGCTCTATTGATTTATTACATAGTGAAAATACATCTTTGTAACCAAACTAAGCAATTACTAAGTGAATAGTTTTGATGAGCAATGGTGCCTCTTTCAAAATTGTGAATGCCATAGCATCTAGCTTAAAACATTAACCAAATTCAATCATTTGAAAGTTGTTGCATGATGCTCAGGTGACCTATAAGGCCCATTGGCCTCTTGTTTTATAAGGACTTAAACCAATCCCGACATATTAAGTAACTTCTTTAATGGTAATGAGATAATGCTTTGACCACGTGTTGAAAAACTATAGTTACATGTACATGACGTTTTGGAAATTCAGCTTCAGTCTCTTCTGAGGAGGGATTGGGCATTCTAAGACATTTTGAGGGGGCTTTAATCTCTTGAAAAGACTGCTTATACAAACACCATTTGGCTTTTTCCTTTCAATATTCATAAATTATGTAAATGATTCTACACAGTTGAAATTAATCTATTTTGGTTATAATTTTATTCTATATAAAAAAAAAGTAGATTTCACACACACACACATAAAAAAAAAATCAATATTCATAAACTACAATCGCGAAATGAATTCCGATATTTATTTTAATGTCATCATTTTAAATACATTTCTAGATATTCAGAAAGAGCTTTTAATGAGAATACTAATCAAATACTATCTGTGTAAAAAGTATCAGCGCAAAATAAAAATGTAGCAGCACATAATAACGTAGCATAGTATTTTATGTCAATTTTTGTTAAACTATTTCCAGAAAATCTAAATGAGCACATTTTCAAGTGTAGAATTCTTTAAAAGTCGCCTGAGTCACTCAGGTGACCTATTGCTATCCGTTTTTGTCCGCGTCGTGCGTAAACATTTGAACATTTTCAACTTCTTCTCTGAAACCACTTGACCAATTTCAACCAATTTGGGCATATAGCATCTATGGGCGAAGGGGGAACAAAAATTGTGAATTTCAGGATCCCTGCCCTTTTGGGCTTGAGGGGTGGGGCTATAACCTCAAAATTAATACAGTCTTTAAAATCTTCTTTACTCCTGAACATCAAGCAGTCAAACTGTTAGCATGATTTTAATTAGCAAGAAGCCCTCTACCAAATTGTGATTTTCACGGCCCCATTGACAGGGGTTCTGGTGTTAGTGAAAATCTTCTTCTTTGCTCCTGAGTATCAAATAAACTAACCAAGTACATAGTTATGTTGAATAAGGCTGCCTCTTCCAAAATTAGGAATTTCATAGCCCCTGGGTCAAGGGTTCTTGTGTTAGGGCGGGGCTTTATAGATTATATCGTAACAGTGCCTTATTTCTTTGAAAATCTTCTCGAATCCTAGGGAATAAACAAACTAACTAAGTACATAGTTATGATAAACAAGAGTGTTTCTTCTAAAACTATGAATTTCATGGCCCCGGGGTCAGGGGTTGTCGTGTTGGG
>PRKT01000118.1:232683-245143 GCA_003671525.1 Saccostrea glomerata
CATTGCCATCATTCCGAACCTCGGGTATGAACCGGCACGACAATATTCGGCCAAAGCCTGTCGGTGGCTCACCTGGATGAGTCATCAGAGTGGATGTCACATACGACATGCCAGAAACGGAGGCGAAGTCCCGATCTGAAATTATACCGTCGACGGATACCAGAAAGCGACTCGTACCGTCTACGAATTTTACGGGTGTTATTGGCACGGATGCCCCACTTGCTATCCCAGTTTACAGACGGAAACTCATCCTCACCGGACCCAATTTACTTACCAACAATTACACGAGAAAACTCTCAGAAGGACTGCGGATTTAGAGGACATGGGGTACACCGTGTGTAGTATCTGGGAGCACGATTTCGATCAACAAGTGCAACAAGATGAGAATTTACAGCATTTTGTACGAGATCCGGACATTCCGGATCCTTTGAAACCTCGAGAAGCCCTGTACGGAGGCCGGACCAATGCCACTAAATTATATTGTGAAGAAGGGGACATGAGATACGTGGAAGTCTGTTCCCTATATCCTTACGTGTTGAAACACAGACCATTTCCCTTAGGGCACCCCGAGATCATCACAGACGACTTCCAGGACGTGAGAAGTTATTTCGGTCTCATTCACTGTCGGGTCTTACCACCCCGAGGCCTCTTTCACCCCGTATTACCTTATCGGACGGGAGGCCAGTTATTATTTCCCTTATGTCGAACGTGTGCCGAACAACAGGACTCTACTTCTCAACATCCATGTCAACACACCGACCGGGAACGTAGTCTCACGGGCACCTGGGTGACGAGCGAATTACATAAAGCCCTGGACATGGGCTATACCTTAGAGCGAATTTACGAAGTGTGGCATTTTAAAGAAAGCAGTCAAGAGTTATTTAAAGACTACATCAATACCTTCCTCAAGATCAAACAGGAAGCGTCCGGATTTCCCCCCGACTGTAAGACCTCAGAACAAGAACAAGATTACATTCGACAAATCTTAGACAAAGAAGGATTCCTAATGGATTGGATCAGTATCCAGAAGAATCCAGTGAGAAGAACCATTGCTAAACTCTTTTTAAATTGTCTGTGGGGAAAATTTGCTCAACGGTTGTTATTACCCAAAATCAGATACTTGGACGAAGCAGAGGAATTACACCAACTCTTACAAAATTAGACTCTCGACATCAAGGGCATGCAACTCTTAGTCAATAAAAAAGATTTGAATGAAGACAAGATTCTAGTGAATTATCAAGACAAACAGGAATACGTCGAAGAATGTCCCTTTGGAAACGTGATCCTGGCTTGTTTTACCACCGCCTATGCCCGCTTACACCTCTACGAGACTTTACAACCTTTAGAAGAACGAGGCCTTTATTTCGATACGGACAGTATCAGTTATCAACATATGGAAGGAGCTTTTAATCCTACCTTGGATCACAGTTTAGGAGAATGGACCGACGAATTAGACGGGGATCACATTACCAAATTCATGTCGGCAGGTCCTAAAAATTATGGTTTCCGCACGGACAAAGGAACCGAGACCCTTAAATGCAAAGGAATCACTCAACCATCGAACCTCCCAGATCGTGTGTCCAGACACTTTAGAAAAAAATGCTTAAGGGAGAAATAGAGGAAGTGACAGTTCCTTATCACAGCTAAATCCAGAGGACCCGTGATCATGAGGTCGTGAACAAACCTTCAGAGAAAAAGTTTAGAATTGTATATGACAAGAGACAAATTGTAGAGAATTATAACAGTTTACCTTATGGTTATTGACATGTTGATATGTTTGACTTTTTTTGAATTAAATAAAAAATTGAATTGTTGTTTTATGTGTTGTTTCTTCTCTATAAAAAAGACATTCTTATTTTCAAAAAATGACAAAGATTTCTGTGTTCACTATAAATAAAAGGACAGAACCCAAAATTGGTGTTTTCTATTGTTAAGCAAGCCCCTCAGACCTAGATTTTTTTTTTCAGTGATAAAGAATGAGATTTTTGAATTATTCCTAATTAAAAATTCTCTATTGGTTTTTCCTCTGCAAGTTAAAAAATAATTACACCTGAGAGTCTATATAAAAAGGAGACCTACAAATCCTAGAGATCAGTTCTGATCTGAGTGAGGGACAGAGCACATCATGGAATTTTTAAGCTCAGAGTATCTTTGGAAAATAGTAGAACCAGAAGGTACTACTTTAAAGGGAGAATGGATGAAAAACAAAGAGGAATGTATTCAAGATTTCTTTGATAAGAATCCAGGACAAACAGGTCTCCATGAAATCTACCTGTATAAAAGAATAGTTACCTGATCCCATAGGGGACAGCATCCTGCTCTTAGCAGGACCCAGACATCCCAAGTATCGGGAATTCAAATGGAAAATCAAATATGTCTTGCCTCACCAAAGAGAGGGACCCGAAAGCACTTTGTTTCAAGGGAAATGGATAGAAAAATCCGGTGATTGTATTAAAGATTATAGTAAGAAAGTGGCCCTAATAGGATACGATATCTGTGATACACTCTATTTGTACATGAGGAGATCCTTCCCCATACAAAAAGAACTAAAGAAAAGTTTTGAATGTTTATTATTATGATGTTCTTGTTCTTGTTGTTATTGATATGAATAAAAATAAAAGAAAAACCCAAAAATTCTAGTGTTATTTTTCCCTATAGACACACAACTAAGCGCTCTCTCTATACATTAGGTTTTGTAAGGATGACGTCACAATCACGGATTTGAATCTCTGCCAAGTATTTACCTGTGTACATAAAAAACGTAGGTCTATCGTATGTTTTGCACACGGCGCCAGTATTTACCTGTGCAGTCAGCATAAAAAAACGTATGTCTATCGTATATGTTTTGCACACGGCGCAAGTATTTACCTGTGCAGTCAGCATAAAAAAAAACGTAGGTCTATCGTATATGTTTTGCACACGGCCCCTTACAGTAAAATGGTATATATAAAGTGGAGCTTCATTCAAGAGGTATATATTAAAAACTCTCTCATTCTGAAAAAGGACACGAAACAAGCCAGACGTGTTTTATTTCCCAAAAGATGCAGTATCGCTGGTCTATTGACGAAGAAACTTTTTGGCCTTGTATGAAAACTAAACTGGGAGCGGTGATGGATTATTTTGAACATCATCCAGTACAATTCATGAAGGATTTCAGGAAAGAATCATGGGCTGACCAGGGATTTCTTGCAAAAATCTTTCCAGAAAAAAAGTGTGGTTGGAAAAAAGAGTCAAAATCCCACCTCTAACAGGATACAGAGTGAGGATGAAAACCAACCAACATTATCAGCAATACAAATGGGAGATCCACGATGATCTTGGAACTCTAGCTAAAGGTCTCTGGTACATGCATTTAAAAGCGTGTATTGAAGATTTAATGAGGACCAAGAAAGAAGAAGGAGCCTTAAAAGGAGTTCTTCCAGACATTTATACACAGTACCTGTATTGTAGCATCCCCTTTACCCAGATTAAAGACTCGATGGAAAAAAGAAAGGACTTTGGGGTGTAGAAGAAGAAGATATGTAAATCATTGAATAAATTTTTGAATTTTTTTTTTAAAAAGTGTTGTTATAAATAGAGGGGTCACAGGTCTTTTTTTTTTGTTGCTAAAGTATCTCACAGATCAATTTAAACAGGTATAATTTTTACTTCTTTAATTTTAAGGTATAAGGTCAAAAGGATTCAATTTCACATGAAAACAGTTCAAAGAAAATAAGTCTGTCTAACATACAACAGGAAAAAAGCCATAAGTTTTTCTAAAAGGTGCTGTTTTTATTGAGTTTGTGCTAGTGGTTACACAGAAAACTTAAGGAGAGAATCCCTTTTTTTTTCAAATCATTTGGACAAAAAACCCACATGTGGCACAAGTCATACATATAGTAAACAAATATAAGATTAAGAATGCAAACCTGCATGGCTTTCAGTTTCACTCCTGTTTATGTATGGGTGAGGTTTTTATATATTATCCCATTATTAATGATTTGCCATAAAAAATGCAAGACTTTAAAATGATCTGTATTCAGTTTTATGCAGTTCACCTATTAGACAGCCTGGTAATCAAAAGGAAAAATTTAAATGTTCAAATTAAAAAAAAAAAGAAACTTTTAGAAAAAAATTAATTTAATTCAATCTTATGACTTTTTTAAAAAACAAATTTAATTCAATTTTATAATTTATTTTTTAAACTTTAAAATTCAGGTTTTCCTTGGACAAAAGAAGGGATTCAACCCCCTCCCTCTCCTCTCCCTTGGGTGTTGGGTAAGAGTAACTTTACACCATCCTCTTTTCATAA
This sequence comes from Saccostrea glomerata, assembly GCA_003671525.1. Lineage (NCBI taxonomy): Eukaryota > Metazoa > Mollusca > Bivalvia > Ostreida > Ostreidae > Saccostrea > Saccostrea glomerata. The sequence continues at coordinate 236,975 of PRKT01000118.1, forward strand.
AGATTATTTATACATTATATCCTCTATCTGCATGAAATTTCATGAGTTATAAAGAAAAAAAAGGGTTCTTCCAATGTTCCTCAATTTAAAATGTGAATATAAAGTTTTTAAATATTATGACTACTTGAAAATGTATATGTCTTTTGTCTTTAGCATCCATTATAACAGAGATTCTTCAAAATTGCATGAAGAATTTCATGATTTAAACTTATGATAAGAGCATTTCCTTAGGTTAACAAGTGTATGGATGATAGCTAATGCTGAATCATTATATATTGATATTTATGGATATTCAAGAGTGTATAATATTGAAACTTTAAATATGTATAGGTCAGGCAATTTTTGAAATTTTGATCATCAGAAAATTATATCTGACTGTATTAAAATAAGTAATTTTAGATAAACATTAAGAAGATTACACAAACACTGTACTTTCACACTCTGGTTTTACAAATATAAAATACATATTATGTTTTTGAAGGATTGAAAGTCAGTATTTGATTTGGTTGTAAAATTCTTTAAAAAATAAAGGAGCACATTCAGTGACATATTATAGAAAGAGTAGGAGATTTTATATCTAATTTCTTACAAATAAAGAATATCACTATGAGATCCTTATAATGAAGTTTTTACTGTAGCAGGAATACATTGACCTTTAACCTGAAAAGTCAAAAGAGATGTTAAGATATTCATGGACAACAATGGTATAGCAAAAATTGTGCTGATCTTTGACCTGAAAATCAAAATATGTGAAGTTTGTTTAATGAACCTATCCATGATGTTTGATGAATATTAACTAAACAAATGTCCAATTAAACAAGATGTCCACATCTCTTTGACCTTTTGACTAAAAAACTTAATATGGTCATTTATTTACCTTTGTTTGACTCTGATGATTATCTTATATGTTGGATATATTAGCAAAACACAATCTAATCTGACTGAAGAAGAAATCTGGAAAAGCTTTTATCCCTTTTGTATGAACAAATTAATTGATGTCATTCAGTTATTTTAATCAAAATATCAGAACAATCTGATGATTCTTAAATAAAAAGTTCTCATTATAATAGTCAGAAACCATTAGTCTACCTGTCAAACACAAAGAATATGAATGTCAACTCAATAAAGTAAGTAGGGTTCCTTTTTTCTTCAAAAAATAAAATTTTGATGGATTAGGTGTTTGTTACTTTATGTCTATAAAGAAAAATATATGCCCACCATTTTGACTGTATGGAACTATTTATATAATTGAATCAAACATATTTCTTTCATGTCATTCTTAATGTCATAGTACCCATCATTCATAATATGTATAATCCTAATAGATGAATTCACATTTCTTTTCAGGTTAAAGGTCAATGTATTCCTGCTACAGTAAAAACTTCATTATAAGGATCTCATAGTGATATTCTTTATTTGTAAGAAATTAGATATAAAATCTCCTACTCTTTCTATAATATGTCACTGAATGTGCTCCTTTATTTTTTAAAGAATTTTACAACCAAATCAAATACTGACTTTCAATCCTTCAAAAACATAATATGTATTTTGTATTTGTAAAACCAGAGTGTGAAAGTACAGTGTTTGTGTAATCTTCTTAATGTTTATCTAAGATTACTGATTTTAATACAGTCAGATATAATTTTCTGATGATCAAAATTTCAAAAATTGCCTGACCTATACATATTTAAAGTTTCAATATTATACACTCTTGAATATCCATAAATATCAATATATAATGATTCAGCATTAGCTATCATCCATACACTTGTTAACCTAAGGAAATGCTCTTATCATAAGTTTAAATCATGAAATTCTTCATGCAATTTTGAAGAATCTCTGTTATAAGGGATGCTAAAGAATAAAGAAATCCTTCATGAATTGTCCTGGATGATGTTCAAAATAATCCATCACCGCTCCCAGTTTAGCTTTCATCCAAGGCCAAAAAGTTTCTTCGTCAATAGACCAGCGATACTGCATCTTTTAAGAAATAAAACACGTCTGGCTTGTTTCGTGTCCTTTTTCAGAATGAGAGAGTTTTTAATATATACCTCTTGAATAAAGCTCCACTTTATATATACCCTTTTACTGTAAGGGGTCGTGTGCAAAACATATACGATAGACCTACGTTTTTTTTTATGCTGACTGCACAGGTAAATACTTGCGCCGTGTGCAAAACATATACGATAGACCTACGTTTTTTTATGCTGACTGCACAGGTAAATACTGGCACCGTGTGCAAAACATAGGATAGACCTACGTTTTTTATGTACACAGATAAATACTTGGCAGAGATTCAAATCCGTGATTGTGACGTCATCCTTACAAAACCTAATGTATAGAGAGAGCGCTTAGTTGTGTGTCTATAGGGAAAAATAACACTAGAATTTTTGGGTTTTTCTTTTATTTTTATTCATATCAATAACAAAAAGAACAAGAACATCATAATAATAAACATTCAAAACTTTTCTTTAGTTCTTTTTGTATGGGGAAGGATATCCTCATGTACAAATAGTGTGTATCACAGATATCGTATCCTTTTAGGGCCACTTTCTTACCATAATCTTTAATACAATCACCGGATTTTTCTATCCATTTCCCTTGAAACAAAGTGCTTTGGGTCCCTCTCTTTGGGGAGGCAAGACATATTTGATTTTCCATTTGAATTCCCGATACTTGGGATGTCTGGGTCCTGCTAAGAGCAGGATGCTGTCCCCTATGGGATCAGGTAACTATTCTTTTATACAGGTAGATTTCATGGAGACCTGTTTGTCCTGGATTCTTATCAAACTCTCGCGGTGCTGCTAGGAGACAGATTCCGAAGGTCGAGAGTTCAACCCCGGGCAGGGGCGGAAGTCGGTATCCATGTAAAAGTGAATTTCTTTGTGCTTTCTATATATATATATATATATATATATATATATATATATATATATATATATATATATATATATATATATATATATATATATATATATATATATATATATATATATAAGTGTTTTTTTAAATTTTATTTAAATAAAAAAAAGTTTTGAACATGCCATAGCTATGTTTGTGATACTGCAAGGGCCAGAAGGTCCTTAATTAGTTGATCCCATTACTAAGCCAAATTTCACACCCAGATAATTTCAGACTTTAATTGAGATTCAAATTTGAGTTTCAAAAAAAAAATAGATGTTTTTACCAAAATTTTTTTTTGTAAAAATAAGTCAATTATAATTCAAGATTTGAAATTATAATCATTTTAAATACAATGTATTTGTGTATTGAAACTTTAATTCATTGTACGATTATGATTAATTTCAATTTGTGTCATGGTGCGGTACTTTTTCTTTTGATGTTGGCCATACTTTAAATCAGATAGAAAACCTTTGGCTGAATTCTAACGTACTATAACTTCTAGGGGGCGGAGCTTAGCCGTACAATAACTTCCAATTTACCGTACAATAACTTCCGACAGAATTCGATGGTTTTTAAATATCTTTTTTTTCAATTTCTGAAAGCTTTTACACAATATCTAGAGGAAACATGAGAAATCTCACAGAATCTAACCCCCCCATCTCACTCTATAAATGCATACGTGACAGAGATGGGGTAATTGAACAAAAAAGTAATTGTACTTGACTGTAATTAATTAGTTACAGTTTTGTAAAGTAATTATAAAGCAATGAATTGCATGATTTATAAGGCCTAGCTGTAATTTAATTGAAGAGAAAGTCAAAGTAATTGTAATTTGATTAATTACTTTTTAATGTAATCGACTCCATCCCTGAATTACGTGAAAACCATTTTCAAGAGAAATGCATGTAAACTCATTAGTTAACTGCTTTAAACAAAAAATAAAGACAATACACAGAATTTCACTAAAAACACGTATATTCAAATGAAAACAAGATAATTTAAATCTGACAATATTGAAAACACGCGCAGTTCGATGATTTTCTTAAAAGTACCTGTTTCCTGGGTTCCTTGAGTTACATGCACACTGATACATGTTCGTATAATATACAAGGATGCATTCGGACTTTTTCACAATGCATTCCATAATTTTGACACCTGTGGCTACCGTACTCCATTCGGATTTCCTCCGGACATGCAACCATATCCGTAGTAACTGTAATGAAGCGGATCATTTTGCGGACGGATCCAGGTTTCCAGTACATTATGGTTTTTTAAATATTCATATTGCTTAAATTAATCCATCAAATACAATTGCACACTCTTTTAACATCGCTTGACTTTCCAATGCAACCATCTCCTTCGTACTTTTTGATTTGTTTGAACCGTCTGCGATGGACCTAGGCCTGTGACGTAACGTAGCGTGCAGTTTGATGTCGAGGGAGTGGCTATGCAAATGACCATGAGACAAGACATTTACAGACACTTTCTTTCGTTTGTAAGGAATTTATTATGCAGAGAGGCGTGGCTGTCTCGTCGCTGCGCGACTCGACTGCCACGCCTCTCTGTACAATAAATTCCTTACAAACGAAAGAAAGTACTGTAAATATAACTTAAAGGATTTACTTGTCGAATTTTTTATCCACAAAATAAAATAAGATCAATATATTCAAATGTAAAAACAACTTTTATTGTACTATACATGTTCTTAGATCATTTGTGTTATAAGTTTATACAAAGAAACATCTGCATTTGGCGTCGACGCAGTGCCATCTACCATTTCTTCCGAAAATTCTGCAGTGTCCTGTACAATCGGAAGCTGATGAGCAAGCTACAAAATAAGGAGTTTCAAGATTTAAAAAAAAAAAGTAGGTGATCTTAAAATAAATCTATGAACAATACAGATGAGTGAAAAATTCATTTATATGGACCCCTTGAAATTCAGGATGTGGGATTAAGCGTCTAGGACGAGTAAACATCCGTTTCTTTAACTAATCATAATATGATGATATTATCACTACGTATTGATCAAACTCAGATAATTCATATTTAAGACTGCTGTTCTGTAAAATTTAAGATGAAAGAATTCCAAGATCTAGTAAAATGAGAATGTCTAACATATTCCTGTCAAATCCTTTTCACACTGTTGCTACGGTTGTGAGTACTTATATATGTTCATGAAATATTCCCTGAAAAGACTTGCTCTTCGTGTAATTTTGTTATCGTGGCTTCTCAAGTAGATTTAAACAACAAATATTCTTCAAATAAACTTAAGAAAAAGTGTAGTTACCTCCTGCCGCGCATGTGCACTGTCCATTGTGACACTCCAATGTATGCGCAGAATCACAGCTTGTGTTTGTGCAGTCACCTGAAGCGCTACATGTTTCAGCACTGATGTACTCTAAAATGTCAATATAAAATTATTTAATTTGTTTTTAAATGTAGAATGAGGCAAACGTGGACGATTTATTGTTGATTTTATGTTGTTTTAAGTCCCGTTCGAGAATTCTTCACTCATATAAAGATGTCACCATATAACGTTAAAGAGCCTCAAATTTAGACCTTTAATCAGCGCTCGGGGCCATTGAGCAGTGATGTTCTTTACTATACCAACGTCTACCGTGACACAGGGACCCGGTTTTGAGCTCTCGTCCAAAGGACCCGTAACTTTCACTTCAAGGTCGGAAGGAACAGTGAACAGCGAAGGAACAGTTGTTACCTATTTAGCCTAAGGTCAGTCGCGGCCGGGGTTCGAACTAACGACCTTCTAGTCACGAAATGAGAGAGCTCTTCCTAAGAGCTGCCGTGAAGGTTTGAAGCTTAGAGTGAATTCTTAAAGAACTGCCCCAATATTTGGTTAAAGTATCAATCAAAAATATCTAGCCGAAATTAATGTACCATTATCAACCGTACACTAACATTGAGATATGTATATGCTATATTATAACATTTAGAATGATTGAACGGTCATGATGGCAAGCAAAAACCTGGTGAAAACTTTAAAAGAATACTAATTAAAGGGTTCCAATGAAAACTGATAACCTGTCAACTGACTTTTGTTGTTTTGTCTTTTGCTGCTATGAATTACTTATTGCTTAATATCTTTATTTTTTTTTATTTCCTGTGAGACGAGATTTCAAATTAACAATTTTTTTTAAAATTATTTACTTTTTTAAAGAAAAAAAAGAACGCCAATGTTGTTTTTAAAATAGTTTTACTTGTGAACGATTCACGACATAGCATATCACTGTAAATACGTGTACGCGTCATTACAGGATATCTTTCTTATTTAAATAGTGTCTAAAATTTGATCTTTTTTAATCTTAAAATGGTAAATATACTTACGGATAACACACAATACCACTAGAACAATAGCGACCTTCATTGTTAGAATTGTTTGTAGAGATAGAATTTTAACCAGGGGTTTATATAGATTGCCAGTGTCACGAAAATGACTATTATTACGATAGGCGCAAGTTTTATCACGCGCACGCGTGAAGATAAGAAACATCGTTACCTTAATTGAAAATAAAATTACAAATACGAATTTAAAATGATTATTGAGTTTTAGAACACAATGTTACTGCGAAATTCAGCTGAAGTTGAATAAAGTGATGAACGATTGAAACATAGACGTTTACAGTAATAAATGAGCAAAGCAAACTACGTAAAACTAATGTTTTTTTTAAAGAAAAGAAAAAGAATCTTTTGTTTGTCTTTTTGTTTGTTTAATTCACTCATATTGAAACGTCACCACTTGCTAGTTAAGGGCTGCGTATTTAGACTTATTCTCGGAACTTATGGCACGGCCTTTGAGCAGAGGAGATTTTACGTGCCAGTACGAACGTACTGAACATTGTATGTTGAATACATTTCGTCTTCAAACTTCTTTCCTTTCTTGTAGATTGGACAAGCAAATGCTGTTTTCTATATGTGGACTTTCTGTAAGGCGTGGTATTCTCGACTTTACATAATTAGTGTTTGAAATTTACACAGCTTTCATTCACTGTTGAAATATACATGGGATAGAAACTCGAGCGAATGACAACGAGTGTAGCAAAATCCCGTATGGCAAAGAGATGAGACTTAAGTCGTCTCATCGTTTTCAACAACAATTGAAAGTTCCTGGTGTTATCAATTTTTAACCAATGAGAATCCAGTCGTCATTTGACAAACACTACTAGTAATTAAATGTAGCACAGAGAATGCCACGCCTTACTGAAAGTCCGACAGCGATTTGTACTATTTTCATTCGGTTCGACAAACATCTAATACGAATTGAAAGTCATTGCAAAATATGTCTGAGAGAAAGTGCTTTTGTTATACCTGAATACTTTCGCAATCATTGGTTGCTATATCAAAATTGTAACTTTAAAGGACACAGATTAGGCATAAATGTTTTCTCAAATTGTCTGTATAGTACACTGTATCACAGCTTATATGTTGTTTGATAGAGTGATTTTGTAGATCTATATAGTTTTAATATTTTTCATTAATACACAACATTTCTATTCTTACATGAAGTTTACTGTGTGTCAATCAAACACATCCAGAATCCGTAGTTTCAATTACCAGATGAAATATTTTTTAATATTCCGTGTAAAATGATAATACTAGTTGAATGGACTTTGAAACTGTAATGTTTCAGTTATTCAATTTTAACCCTTGGTTTTCTAACATTTGTTGACTTTTCCAACTTTTTTCTTAACTTTTTAACTTTAAAGTTATGAATTCCAACTTACATGTACAACTTGACTTTTCTGAGTCTGAATTCCAACTTAATATTTTCTTTTCAACTTTAAAGATAGCTTTTCCAAACGGAACCTTAGTTTTTCCATCTTTAAAGTCGGTAATTCCATATCTATTATTGACTTCTCCAAGCTTTCATTTTTAGGTCACCTGAGTAAACTCAGGTGACCTATTGCTATCCGTTTTCGTCCGTCGTCGTGCGTCGTGTGTTGTGTGTGGTGCGTCGTGCGTCGTGTGTTAACATTGGAACATTTTCAGCTTCTTCTCTGCAACCATTGAACCAATTTCAACCAAATTTGGCACAAAGCATCTATGGGTAAAGGGGAACAAAAATTGTGAATTTCATGATCCCTGCCCCCCTGGGGCCTGAGGGGTGGGGCCAAAACCATTCAAATTAATGCAATCTTTAAAAATCTTCTTCTTTACTTCTGAACATCAAGCAGTCAAACTGTTTGCATGATTGTAATCAGCATTGAGTCCTCTACCAAAATTGTGAAATTCATGGCCCTGGGGTCAGGG
>PRKT01000118.1:257340-332098 GCA_003671525.1 Saccostrea glomerata
GGCTTGACCGAGATCAGGTGACCATGTTGGTTGCACACTCTAACAACAAATCTTTATGAAAACGAGATGAATTTGACTTTTCAAACATCAACTTCCTGTACATATGCAGCAATGTACCTTCATCACTTGCAAACGGAGTTTATATCTCTCAGATGATTCGATTATACGAACATGCTCTACGTATGAACAATTTTTAAAACGAGGTAGGTGATTGACAAACAAGTTGCTGAGACAAGAAGATCAGCAGTTGAAAGTCATCATTTCGTAAGTTCTATGGTCGATACAATGATCTTGTCAGCAAATACAATTTATCATTAAGTCAAATGCTGACTGACTTTTTGATACTAATTGTTAGGCCATTATACTAGTATACACACTTAATTGTCTCGAAGGATTATTCCGTTAATTCCAGATAAGGACAAGGAGCACACGGCGGTTGTGACCGGTCGGCAGGGAATGTTCACTCCTCCAGGGCACCTCATCCCACTTCTGATGATTTGGAGGTCCGTGTTTGCTCTGCTCCTATTATTGTTTAATGGACTTTTGAGCTTGAATAATGTTCGTAATCTCCATATATTTTATGCAATAAGATGTCTTGTAAGAACCAATAATAAATTATTCAAAAATACTCCGTTACATAGATTGTTATAGATAAGTTTAAATTGATAAACTTTAAACTTTTAATGTAACACATATATGTTATGTTCCTGTTTTTGAACTTCAATCGATTCTTAAAATTACATGAATAAATGTAGCATTTATGCCCTTAATGTCAGTATTACTTGTAAATTCCTTAAAAGCGTGTTCGCTATAAGCGTATTTTACTTTATTTGTTCCTACTCTTTGAATGAAAAAGCTTCCTTACGAAGATGTTAAATACTAGAAAGACTCCATTCTTAATAATACACATGAATACAAAACACAAGTAGTTTATTTTTTTCTCTCACAACAAATGCAACAAAATGGGAAATAGCACTAATCAGGAGGAATTTTTTAGGAGACAACAAACAGATTTATTGGAAAAACAAAAATTTCCTTCTGGGGAATTGCTTATATGTACCATATCTGTTAAATCAACTTTATCAAATGGTGTCAATATTACAAATTCACTATATACAATACAAATCAAGCTGGAATAAATTTCAGTTATAAATGGACACTCAGAAAATAAAAGACACTTTACTTAGAAATGTTTATAATGCCATGCGGGTGAGAGGGAGTCGATTTTATTTAGAAATGTCTATAATAATGTGAATTGATATGGATGGTACCACAGAGACTTACTACAATGTGATATGGGTGGGGACACAAAGTACGGGGGATTTCTGGCGAGAGAAGTTTTTCTGCATTATTAGAACGGCAGAATAGCTTCTTTGTATTCGCAAAGTCTGGTTTTCCAATCTTTGTTTTAAGTCAATCAAGGTTCTGAACAGAGATAATTTTCTTTCAGCCGGGTATTTTCCCTGTAGGAGCCTCCGTTGCTCTATTCGGGATCTTTCCTCTTCCTTAGCCTCCCTGATTTTATTTTGCACGATTAACTTTTCCATGCGAAGCTGGTTAATCTTGTCTTGAAGACTCTCTTTCACTTCCGGTAGTGATCTTCCACTAGGGGTCGTGTCAACGATGCAGTTTAATTCTGTGGATGTTTCAGCAGTCTCTGTTTCTGGGGATTCCCTCCAAGAGTCTGCCATTCCTGAATCATTTCTTTCCTCGTCATCTGTACTAAGCGTGCCATCTCGCGTTAAGCTTGCGTATCCTGCGTCCAATGATTCTTGCATTAAGCCAATATCAGTGGATGGGTAGGGGCTTTCTTCAGCTGCTTTATTGAAATCCTTTCCTTCATTAGTCTCTCTGTTGCAGTCCGATTCATTTACGACTTCATTCAGCAGGTCCTCCATCGACACTTTTGTAAAGTCTCCTTCCGAAATGCTTTGTTCTAAAATGAGGTCAAGGTCATTTTCATATTGCGCATTGTAACTTACATTGCCATTTTTCGAATCAATATCATAACATTCACAGAACTCCTCACAGCTCCAATCAACTGAAATGTCGCCTTCCGAAATGATCGACCAACGGTAACGGGTGTCGATAGCTGTACCTTCTGATCGTTTTTGTCTTTCAGAAATTATTTCTAAATTATTTTGAAATGTTTGTTGTTTGCAACTACTTGTCACCTCGAAAATGTTTTGAGATATGAGTCGTTCAATGACGCTGTATTCTGATTGATCAACGAATTCTTTGTTAACCGTAAACGTGTCCTTTGGATTTGGTTGACAATTACACAGCTCAGATGCCACTTCAGTAACCGGAAGTTGAACCCAAGGGTTTGTTCGAATTCGTGTCCGTTGTTTTAAACTGTTGTATTTTTCTTTGTCTTCAAATGACAGTATCTCTGGTTGTAATGCATCGAAATCAGAGTCCAATGTTTGCTGTGTTGCATGTGCTCGATTAGCTCTAGAACGAAGGGTATCAAAAAGAGTATCCAAGTCGGAATCTATGTCTACCAGGTTTGTAATACTGTTTTCGCGTGACTGTACTGAAAATTCAGCGTGTTTTATATGGTCTGCAAAGTGTTTTGTATCCTTCAAATTGTCCTTATTCTTTTCAACCTTTCGTTTCTTTTTTGACTTCTGGAAGAAATTACTTGGAATGAGTTGTTTTATCTTCATCATTCAATTGTATTTCGACCTGTAAAAAAGCAATAATAAAAAAAAATTAGCTACACAAAAATCTTGTACTTGTTAATGTTTCACATGAGTGCATATTTTAAAGTGGAAAACAAAAAAAATTTAAGCACATTTTAAGCTGGTTTCCTTTTCTACACAGAGTACTTAATTTAACAACTGTATGGAAAGAGGACGGAGTAACAAGACAAGCAAAACACCTTTTATGCGAAAAATAAGGTAAAAATGAAATCTAAATTTTAATAAAAATATTCTTTAACAAATTACATTTCATAATTATTATAATTTATACTTATATTTCTTGCGTGTGAACCCCAAGAATACCACCTTATTTTTGAAAACGTCTCTACAAATTTTCAAGAAAGGTTTTTTGGTCACAAATTTATGAATTTCAGTAATAAAATTTTAATCGAAATACTAAATTCAAAAATAAATTTATTAGATTAGGCCCTTCGCATGCCTTGTTTAACCATCTCCTTGAAATTTGACACCATATTTTCTCTTTCTTTCTCTCTCTGTCTCTCTATCACCCCCCCCCCCCCCCCTAGTAAATACATTTTACATCCCACCAAATATATCAGTAAATTAATCAAAAGGTTATACTAACATACCTTGGACCTTTCAGTTGAAATCTCTTATTCATGTACTCTTCCTTTATGATTTTGTTTTAGGACTTTTAATAATCTGATCTAAATTGAGGAGGGCGTTTGAGGACCCTATCTCCTCTGACTAAGATACAATTTCCCAATGATTTTAGGATAACACCCAAACTATTTCATTCTAATTGCATTAACTCAATGCAAATTTGACGATAAATCTGATTGTCTGTTTTACACAAACACCTTTTCATTTTGCCGCTAAGCAAACAACGTTCGCTGGGAGGTCCCTCTTATGAATTAAGCATAATTGACTTTTAATAATATAATTGCACATATAATTTAGCACATATGTCTGAGGCAAATTAACACGGGTATTATTATATCATATCTATTATCATCAGTTAAAAAAAAAACTCTTGTGGAGGTCATGACACAACAGATAAAAACATTACTTTCTAGTAACATTTAATCTTTTGGAGTGTTATTTTCTCTGGTCCTTGAAAGCATATGTACATGTATATGATAGATGGAATTAAGGACATACTCAAGGTATCTTACCTACTGATAGATATTCAAGATATTCCTAAATTAACAATTTAATGTTATCAGATGTTCATAGACGAAAAAATCAGCATGCATTACAATGGTTTTTTGATAGATAACTGATTAAAATTCTTGGGTTATAAAAAGAAAAATATATAAAAAATACCGAAAATATATTCTAAATGTTACTTTTATTAAAAATTGCTTTAGAAGAAGTGTACAACACCATATGTAGACATTATAAATTTGGAACACAGTTCCCTCAAGAATTGGAACTCTCCAACTCCATGGAAAAAGACCAATAAGTACAAACTTCGTTGTGTATGCCCTCAAAATAGATATATATTTTCAAATTGTTAATGAAAAGCATGATCTCGTGTTTAGAGGACTGATTTGTTCGCTAATTATATGCACGTTTAATTTGTTATGAAACTTATATAAAAACTTCATTTTTTTTTAGATTTTTGTTGACAACCACACACAGAAATGATTAAAATAATTGAGGAATCATACTAACATTATTTGTGACGTGATCGTTACATCAGTATAACAATGAAATTCACCGAATAGACAATTCACCGACAATAGTGTCGGCGAGTAGAAATTCATAAAATAATTGTTAGATGCATGTTGTGTTATGTATTCAGATATGATAAACATAATCAAAGATGTTTATAAAAAAAACATGTTTTTCTTTGTCTTTTTTGTATGGTCTCACGCATATGCATAGATTGCTTCTCGTGAATCCGAGCAAGGTCATAGGTCGGCAATATTGGATGAAGTTTTTGATTTAATAAAAAAACATTTGAAATTGAATGAAAAAGTTTATTCACATACATGAATTTCTCTAAATATTTTTTTTTAAATTTCCATGTTTTATATTTTCTGTCGATGATGTACGTGTACACGTCTTTCGGTGACTTGTCGTATCGGCGAGTTTTATAGTGTCGGTGAAAAAAGTGTCGGCGAGTTGTCGTTCGGTGAGTTGTCTTTCGGTTACTTGTCATAGACCCGCATTTTTCAGCTGCCGATCTCTAAGTCAAATTTCAAAATTTAAAATGTTAGGATGGTTTTTCCATATACAAATGAATTTTATGTACAAGATACAATTCATTTGAGAAAACAAGAAGTAAGGCTTCTAATAAGATAACAAAAAAGGGGGAACCGAGTGAAAATGTTTTAGGTAACATAGAAATCAATATTTGTAAGATGGATTAGATTTGAATGACTTATAAATTGATCCTCATTTTTCAAATCAGGCAAGACAATTCATTGAATTGCTTTGAATTATTTCCTAAGAAATATTTCTCTAATCAGAGGGATAATCGTCTTAAATAAGTTTAGAATACAAAAGATCTGAGGGTCAATTGTCCATATCTGTGAGTTTTTGATGTCAGAGGATCTTTTAAAACCTTATTGTACCACATTATAAAAATATAGTTGTGATTATTAAAAGGCAATATCATCCATTTGAATCTGTTTTTGATATTATTAATCAATTATCAATGAATTCTACTTTGCATTAGAATAAGTTTTTACGAACATATGGTCATGCATGTTGATGATAAGACCTGACTGAATTATACTGACAGACGTACATATGTACGGAGAGGGAGATGATAGGACCTGAATCTTATTGACAGTCATGAAGGCAGTTCGACATACTAACAAACAGACAGGCACGTAGCAAGACCCGTAATACATCGATTACTCGATTTTTACAGGATATTCTACCCTCGGCCATTAACCTCCTCCCAGACATTACCAGGAGGAGACTATTACATACACTGCATTCCGGGAGCAGTCCACCAACCCAGAAAAGTGTCGTAAGTATATGTACTATAACTGCTGACATAGTTACATGTATATCATATCTGTCCACTGCATGGCTTTATCGATAACGAGGCATGAAATACCTGCCATTTTTGTTATTGTCAGTTCCGTTACAGAGTTCGACGCCATTGAACTCCCAGTTTCCTCCTACAACCTTCTACACAAAGATTTAAACAATCATATTATCTTTGCACACTGCAGTCAGTGATTAAAAAGTCAATAAATGGTTCCGGAAGAGGCGTGTAATACTAATGAGTACGGTGAAAAATCGACTTTCGTTTAAAGGGGAATTACTACCGTAACTGCAATGCATAATCTGGGCATAGGGTACATTTATCTCCTCCTTAAAAACATCGAAGTTAATAAATTTTGGGGGATTCGCTGATATTTTGGACTCTTCCTCCATCAAATCTACTATAGTATTCGGTATAGCTGGTAAAGCTGCAGAAATGTAGCGTTATGGTTTTACATATTAGTCTTTTACCACAATTAACGCTACAGATCCCGAAATGCAGAAAAGCCCAAAATTTATGCGCACTTTTAGGGAGAATCTCTCCACTTTCCAACACTGGTCAATCAAATACCGTTTCCTCCCTAATTTTAAACACATACTTTAACCAACATGTATATTTTACTTCCTAATCCTTCATAGTAGTTTCTACCGACTGATTAACTTGCTTGTCTTATATTTTAGTCGGATTCATGAAATTCAAAACAAGTGAGTTGAGACGACTATAAAGGGTCGGGAAGTATATAAACTGAAAGGTTGAATGAAAGGTAGATGATTGACCCATGCTGGAAAGTGGAGAAATTCTCCCTATAAAAGTACACAGATAAACTATTCAGTACACACATAGGTCCTCTTTTAAATAAAGTCAGCCAACCAATTCTTATTCTTTAAAAAAATCCGGAGTAGCCCAAATCTATTCAACTAGAAAAGGAAAATACACATGTATATGGAAACCGAGTAAGAAACTCCTATTGAAGCAATTCGACTTTTGTATTACTGATTTTTTATCCCCCGTAAACGAATTTTTAATGCCCCCGTAAACGAAGTTTCGGGGGTATATAGTTTTTGTCGTGTCCGTCCGTCTGTCTAGCTGGCTTTCTGTCGGTCTGTTTGTTTGTCCGCAAAAACTTAAAGCTTGCCCATGACTTTTGATTTAGTGGAGCTAGTAATTTCATATTTCACATATGTATTTCTTGTGACAAGACCTTTCTTTGGATACCACCAAATTTGACCTTTTGACCTTGACCTTAGAGTTTGACCCACTTTTACACAAAAAAACCAAACCTTTACTTTGGCCATATGTTTTGAACAGTAGATACCAAGACTTTTGTACTTCATATATGTATTCTTTGTGGAAAAACCTTTTTATTGATTACCAACAACTTTGACCTTGACCTTGGAGATTTCCGTACTTATGAAAAAACTTTAACCTTTGCCATGGCTTTGGAACGGTAAGGTCTAAGCTTTTTTAAGGCTTTCATGCTTCACACATGTAAGCCTTGTGAAAAGACCCTTCATTTGATACCAAAAACTTTGACCCTTTGACCTTGACCTTGGAGTTTGACACACTTTAAAAAAGCAAACCTTGTACATAACTTTTGAAGGGTTAGGAGTGCTTTCACACTTTTCATATTTAATCCTTGTAACAAGACCTTTCATTTGATCAAGAATTATGACCCTTTGACCTTAACCTTGGAGTTAGACCTACTTTTAAAAATTAGTAACCTTGGCCATAACTTTTGAAGGATAAGGGCTTCTATACTTCACATATGTATTCTTTGTGGCAAGACCTTTCATTGGATACCAATTACCTTTACCTTGGAGATTTCCGTACTTATGAACAAACTTTAACCTTGGCCTACTTTATATTTCACAATTGTATTTCCAGTGAGAATACTCTACTTTGGATACCAATATATTAAATTTGCATGTAAGAAAAGTTAAATCTTCTCTATGTTGCCATACGTGGGCATCAGTGTTTCATAAATACATCTTGTTTAAAATTAAATAAGAAAAGATTCTATCAAAAAGTTCTCTGTGCAATCTACGACATTTTCTTAAGACGGCGTTGTAGTTCTAACGAATTGTACTTAGTCGAAATATTCTACCGTTGAATACTTTTATCAATATTGTATCTTAATTAGACTACTTAGTTCTGTACTGGACTAGTGTTCTTGTTTATTGATTGCTTCAATTCACTTCAATATGAAGAATAAGACTCTGGTTCAGAATTATATTTTTAAACAAAATCTTAACATGTTCAGCCTAATTATTATTCGGTCTGTTTTCTCTTATTGATTAGTGCATCTGGATGAGGTTCAAGTTTGTATTGTCTCCACAAAAAAGATAATAATATTATATTTTTTTTTAAATGAAATGAAATCATCGCTTGATGAATACTGATTTTTTACTGTTTTCTTAGCCATAATAATTGGGGAAAGATTCATTAAATGCTGAAGAGAATGAAAGCCTCTTTTCTTTTGTTAAAACACTATAAAAATTCTGTTAGATTTCCATGTTAGCAATATCTAATATATCTGCATATGTCCATATATAACATTTCTTGTATCTATCTATCTATATATCTATCTTTTATCTGCAAAATGCATCGATTTTTAATCTTCTGCAAATATTGTATACTTCTTGAAGACTTAATGATTCACTGTCTAAATGTGTAATAAGTTTTCAGAACTTGTACCAATTCCCTTTGTTATTATGAATTACAATAAAATCTGTTCAAACCACCCATAATAATTGTTTTTAATCAGTTTTATTCCTTTGAGCTCTAACCTGTTCCTTAACTTCTCGATGAAATTAGCCTCTCAGAAGGTAGACCTCAACATTTGACAACCAACAAACAAGAAATACTTGTATCAGGGTCCTACAATCACTCTGATTTTAAAAACATTTTGAGAATTTGATGAATGAAAACCTCCTTAACCTGAAAATCAAAGACAGGGAGAGAAAGAGGCATAAACACACACACACTCACAGAGAGAAAGTCTCTTATTTTAAATTCTTGCAATATTAGCTTGTAAGAGATCGGTATTTGAAAACATGATTCAGAATATTGATCTGTAAAACCCAGCAAACCATGGGAAGAAAGATGAGTCATACGTTTTCTGTGTATTCCATATCGATCTAGAGTTGAAATTTAACACCAATATTGAATCAAGATATAATACCATGTCCAATAATTAGGGTATTGTGCCACTGGCAAAAGCATTGTGACATAGTTGGTAGAAAACTAATTTTATAACAAAAAATGATTGCATTCTCTTTTTCCTTATAAGAAAAACATGTTTACAGCGGGATTTTTTTGGATAGGAATATCACGACTTTGTGTAATTGCAATTCACATAGGCGCCTGGGTCAAGGATACTGTATTTTTTCTATATAATGTATTGTCGAGGAAATTCGAACTATACTCGTAACATTTTTTTTCAGTGTGCAGTGTTAATTTTTAGTTTTTTGTAAACCTTTCTGCTTCATATACACTAGAATGTCACGAAAATTCGATTTTATACACGCTTTAAAAATGACAAATCCCACTGTATACTAAATCTTTTTAACAGAGACGTATAAAAAAAACGTATCTGATAAAAAGAAATAGTATACAGTGGGATATGTCATTTTTAAAGCGTGAATAAAATCGAATTTACGAGACATTCTAGTGTATATGAAGCAGAAAGGTTTACAAAAAACTAAAAATTAACACTGCACACTGAAAAAAAATGTTACGAGTATAGTTCGAATTTCCTCGACAATACATTATATAGAAAAAATACAGTATCCTTGACCCAAGCGCCTATGGCAATTCATATACTTTGATGTTACATTATTAACTATGCGTCAGCAGAAGTACTTTTTTTTACCAGATGTTAAATAAACACTTTTTCTTGTGTTCTGACTTTTAAAATCTATATTCCCTATAAGACAATTTACCGTACAATTTGGGATGATTTTCATGGGAACTTATCTCTCTTATCTAAGAGACATTCCACCTTCAGTAGAATGCTTACTGGCATTTTTCATACTAATAATTAGGTCATTAGCTTCACACTAAATGGTGTTCGGATTTCCCATTTTCCCGTACTGACAAGAGGCACACGGCGGGTGTGGCCAGTCGACAGGGGATGCTTACTCCTCCAATCCACCTGATCCCCACCTCGGATGTTTATAAACGTCCATGTTAACTCTGCTCCCTAACTATACTGTTTCAATGGATTATTGACCTTGATTACTGTTTTTAATCTCCGTACTTTATTACGAAATTAAAAAGGGAAAGGGGGCATTGAGGTTATTTTTAAATATTATACATCTTCTTCAGAGTTAAAATCACAGGTAGAAATCTGATGAAAAATATGATAGCATAAAATTTGAAATCCTTAAACAATAATTAAAATAAAAATAAACGAAACATACATTTTATGCAGTTATAAACTTTTTTAAAAAAATATAGTAAAGTTTCTTTCCTCTCCTATAGCTATTTAAAGACAGACAAGGCAGTAATTTGTTTGCCATGTCTTAAATTAAAAACATCAAAGATTTTATTTTTTTTACAATTTCTATAGCTCACATGTCCAAACGTATTTTTTTTTATTGTAGCAAGTGTCTATAGTATTTCAAAATTTTTGCACTTTAAGACACTTATCTCCTGCACGCAATGACTTAGAACTGTACTACCTTGATTATTAACCATTGTATAGGTGACAACGAAGAAAGGTGGGTATAACGAGGATCGATCTATCCCGACCTATGAATTCTACAAAGAATATACATCTGTGAATGTGATCAGGTGCCTACAGACGAGTAAACATCCCTTTTTGTTCGACCACAAGGACTAAGCTCTTTGCATTTATCGGGTAGACGGAATTTAACATTCCGTAGCCAAGATTAGTCGTCCAATGATATTTGTTAACAAGGTTAATATAACGACCATAGAATTTACAGAAAGCTGATTTAAAACAAGTTTTTTAAATTCTGTATCATCAACTTAACTGTCGGTAGCTTGCCTCGGTTTAAATCTGATTGTTGTCATAGCGTGCTATTAAGTGCCGAATTTAAATAAAATATGCAGGTGATAGCGGGAAATTAGTATATAAATAAGGGAAGTTGATGAAAAAAGTGAATTCATCTGACTCGGCCTGAAGTCATGCAATTAAGTTATCTCCATATAATCCAAATATATACCTATGATATTTATGACTCTTGGTTTTAATAAAATCTAAAATCTGAATTTAGGAGACTAATTATCCTTCATATGTCAGTCTTTATTAAATTTTCTTTCCACTCAGTTTTCACATGGAGTACATATGGTTGCTATGTACCGAGACGGAGTACAAGTCAATCACAGACAACGTGTATAACTGTATATGAATGATCGTGTTCTTACAGTTATGAGCAGAAAACATTCATCCTACATTAATAAACCCCACAGCTTATTCGACTGGTAAGGAATTATAGTTATTGAAACAAATGTCGTTACATTTCTGAAATATTGAAGCATATCCTGGCAATTCTTATTTTTTCTTTATTTCAGAATATTCTGTCAGTTAGGAATCAGCTCATTTTTTGTTACCCTTTGCTTTACAAATAGATTACAGAATTCAAGAAAAATTAAGAAAATGAATTTTTTAAAAAAATATTTAGAAAATTTAAAAAGTGGTAGGCTTCAAAGGCTCGTCACTAATGCATTTAAATAGTAATTCGATTTTAGATGTCCAAATTACTTACAAACTTATGAATGCAATTTAAGTATATCCGCACTCTGTGAAATTACCTGTAAGTGAAAAAGTGCAAGTGTAAATCACTGTACCTGGGCAACTTGTCGGCATCTGATCGGAGTCTGCGAAATTCCGAAGCACTGGAATGTCATCTCCAAGCTGTTGCTTAAGTGATTCTGTGGAGGGCCGACTCCTGGAGCACTGGGCTCTGCTACATCCTATATCGATCCGTGGAGCCCGGCGACCATTACCGCCATTGTTTTCCCAGTATTCGGAAATCAATACGGTAACTGTAGTTTATTAATTAGTCAGCGGATTCCGTACAAGCATGCAGTGTAACTGGGTGACAGGATTGACGAGTGAATGAAAGTTATGTGGGACATTAATGAGTATTTGTAACAGAAAAACTGTAACTGAAGCCGTAAAGTTGTAACCGCTTACATTATGTTCATCACATTGTAGAAGATACAGAGTTGCTGTCTTTTAAAACTAGATACTGTAAGAATATATTTGTCAGGATCTATTAATTTTTCCTCCAATAGAATAATTTGTTCTAAAGAAGGTATTCAATCAACGAAATCTCAAAATACTATATGTTACTAATAAGATAAAAATACGATTAGTAAGTAAGACAAAACATTCCTGTGCAAAGTTTGAAGGCATTGATTTTTTTAAGGGGGGGGGGGGGGTCAACGAATTTAAAAAAAAAAAAAGAATAATATGGAACAGTCTGTTTCCATTGCTTTCATGATTTCTTACGTTTTTCTGTGTCCTAATGAAGGGACAGAATTTGTCCAAATTCTTATACGTGAAAAGAAAAAAAAACACTTGCTCGACATTTAGGTATATCGATGACGTATTGTAATTTCCATTCTTATGTCGATACGATATATCCCCGTGAGCTTGAGATAAAAGATATTGCATAGTCAGACACATCTGTTTCATATTTGGATATTTTACATGAAAAAGACGTTAATGGTAATATAACGACCAAGCTCTATGATAAACGTGATGACTTGAACTTTTCTATCGTCAATTTGCATACGCAGATTATATATCTCAGTTGATTCGGTACGCAAGAGCATGCTGTACGTATGAACAATTTCTAAAATGATGTAATTTATTGACAAATAAGTTGATGAAACAAGAATATCAGCAGTCTCGTTTAAAGTCATTATTTCATAAGTTTAATTGTCGATATAATGACCTTGTCAGCAAATACAATTTATCACTTAGTCAAACGCTGACTGACGTTTTAAATACTTATTGTTAGTCCATTATTTATACACTGAATTGACGACGGATTTTCCATTACTTCCTGATCATGATAAGGAGCACACGGCGGGCGTAACCGGTCGGCAAGGCATGCTCACTTCTTCATAGCACCTGATTCCACCTCTGATGTTTTTGAGGTCCGTGTTTGTTCTGCTCCTATTTTGTATTTTTTAATGGACTTTTGAGCTTGAATACTGTTTGTTACCCCCATATGTTGCATTCTATGGTCGACACAATGACCTGTCATACAATCTATTATAAAGCCAAATGCTGAGTGACATTTTCAAACTGTTTGTTAGGCCATTACTTACACACTGAATTGACGACAGATTTCCTCGGGTTTTTTTTCCAGATCATGATGAGGAGGACATTGCGTGTGTGACCGGTCGACAGGGGAGACTCACTCCTCCATGGTACCTGATCCCACCTCTAATAGTTCAGATGTCCGTGTTTGCTCCGCCCAAAAATTTGTTTTGTTTAATGGACTTTTCAATTTTGTTTGTTATCTCGATACATCTCACTACATGCAGGTGCCACAAAACAATTTTGAACAATTTGGAGTTGGGAGAAGTCTAAAAACGTTTGTTTATGTCATTTAGTTATTATGTCTGTAGTTGGTCTGTCTGTCTTTTGTCTCTCAGGCAAAACGATATCTGAAAAAGTGATGAATGCAAAACTATTTCTGGAAAAGTGATGAATGCAAAACAGTATCTCAAAAAGTAATGAATGCATTTCCATACATTTTGTGAGAAAGATTTGCCTTAGACATGTTAGAATAACAAAGAAATATTAACGTTTTAGATAAATCTGGCTAAAATGACTTTGTCGATTTTTTTCTAGGTCTTTACATGTGATGTGGTGGGATTCTGATTTTATATTTTAAGAAAGCTGTTAGAAATTCCGAGGAAAAATAAGAAAAGCGACTGGCGCATAGAAAACTAGATTTGATATTTGGAGTTATAAAAAAAAAATCGACTATAATCAAAAATAAAGAAATCGTTACACACATGAAAATTTATTGGCATCAAAGAAATGAAACAATGTGTTAATAAAGGTAAGATTTCCATGACTTTTGATGTTCACGAGAAAAGCACATGCTGTATAACATTGAAAACGATGAAGATTACGACCAGTGATCGATCTCCATATGTTGATAATAACATTTGATTTTTAAAGATTTTACAGATGTCATTACTTATGGATCAGTTCCGTAGTATACCAATTTTTCTTTTACAATTTAACTGGTCACATGTTATTTCTTAATTACTTCTTAAATTTGATCATGCACAAACAATATTAATCTTTCATCAATTTTAATTTTCTTAGAGAAAAATGATAATTTGAGAAACACACAATCCGAGCACTGTTAGAAAATATAAGGATACAATATTTTCGATCTATGATTCAGAATTTTAACTTTTTCAGGATAATTGCATAAAAGCCCACTCTTACATAAATTTTATATATTTCTTAAAAAATATTCGTCTTTTAAAACATTTTGCAAAGAAAATGTTTATAATTATCACTAGTTAGAAAAGTATTTTAAATGTAAAACTGATAATATACTCACCGTCAATAGAAACGCAACACTCTAATTTTAAGGTGAAAAATTATATACGGGATATAACTATTTACCAAACAAGTTAGGACATCTTTTACTTTGCCAAACAAGTTATTTGACGGTTGAATGATTTTCGTTTCATTACGGAAAGTTGATTTTTTAATCCTCTTAACAGATAACTTTTAAATAAAACATCCCCCCTGACAACTATTTAATCAAATATGCTAGTCCGCCATGTACAACATACGCAGTCCGATTTCTACCATACATAATTTTCACCCTAAAATCAGGGTGTTGCGTTTCTAATGACGGTGAGTATATATACGTCTTATGTACTGGAATAGGCCATCAAAAAGAACGATCGTCTCTGTGATAGCACAGGTGTTCGCGTACCTATCAATAATAATAATTATTATAGGTAAAACGTATTTTTTTAAATTTACTGAAAATTTCGGTAAAATTGATAGGTACGCGAACTCCTGTGGTGATAGGCACTCAATATTAAAACATGCTGGAAGTAAGCGAAGAAGCAATATCTTTTTGACAGTAATTTCATGCAACTTGATCACAATATTAGCAGATACATGTAATCATCTCGAAAAAAAGGGTCTTTTAGTATCCAGGACAGGGTCCTAGTACTTTTTAGGTTATTTATCACAAAAAATTGATTAGTTTAAATGCATAAGATGTATCACAGGTGCGCGACGTACTTTCACATCGTTTTGTAAAATCATCCCAGTAGAGTGTTGTAGCATTGATATTACTCGGTAGACAGTCTGCAATTTCCAAATCACCATTGCTATGACATTGAACAAATTTATCACAATAAAAACATGACTGGTAGTTTCCATCTCTATGGTCACGACAGTCAGTAACACATTCTGTAGAAAAAAATAAATCAGAATATATTTTTAATAATCCAATTTTTAATTGCTGTTTTATTATTACTGATTTAATCATTCTGTAATAAGTAGGGATAAAGACGATAAATAGGTTTTCACAATACCCGGTATATATTAATAACTTTCTGAGATATCGATATTTCTCCACACTCTGTTTTAAAAAGAATAAATTTATCTTAACTTACTGGTTGCATGATAAATTCTTTGTAAAATCCTCTTTTCTTTCCCCGTCCAGACGTCAAAGTCTGCGAATATTCAGTAGAATAGTTAAGGCATTATCCAACAAAATTTTAACCAATAATCATCTTGATCGTAAAAAAAATTCTACTTACCTGCTTTGTTTGGCAAAACTTTAAGAAGCCATTTGTGGTTTTTATCTATCTTTTTTGACAATTCCTCAATATCTTGTCTCACTGATAAATAGAAAGAGAGAGGCAATCATATTCAAGCTCCTAAGTCCATTCAAACAATACAAGAGCCACCAAAAATGGCTGAAATATTGAAGACTTGGCATTAAACAATGAATAATCAATCAATCAAATCAGGAACGGAGCAAACACCGGCCTCTTAGACATCTTTCTTACATAATGTCACTGTGAACCTTTTATTTTTTACTTACAAATCTGATTCTTATTTCGGGTTTCCCATAGCATTTTTAAAGCATGGACTTTGCCATCATAACCATATTGGAGGCGAGGGTATGATTTAGTGAGCCCAGTGCTCATAGTATCTCTAGTTTATTACCATATATAGACTGCAACAGTTGTGATCATCACCATAACTTTTTTCTATAATACTGATGATCGTTAACCTTCATCATCTATCATTTATTATTATTATTATTATTATTATTATTATTATTATTATTATTATTGGATAAGAAGTATCTCTACTTTAATTTGTCTTAACCTATTGTAAAAGATGGGGCTTATGCAGGCCTTGTCTGTTTTTAAATTCTAATTTTTTCCAGTGAAATACAAGTAAGTGAACATTTAAACCTAACTACATTTTTACATTAAATTAATAACAATGCGGTCATGGAAAGTTATCTTAAATACATGTAGTTAGAATTTCGACGATTAAAAACTCGTTATGGAAATGTTATCAACAACATATAACATTAATAGTCTCGAACTAAAAAAAATAATGATAATAGACAACATTGAAATGATCATATAAAATGGAATTTACATGTACCTGATTTATTTGGTAAAATTCGAGACAGCAATTCCATTATCTTTTTTATCCCGCTTGATAGTTGTTCCATATCTTTTCCCACTTTAAAAAAAGAGACGTAGATGTATGAAATATGTTTTAAATATATATACCACTACATCTTTATTCTGACAAAGAACGAGGGCGCTTTTGATAAAATTCGACATGAATCTCGGCGCACTTGAAAAGTGAAAATTGCAATGCTTTGTCACATGAAATTTTAACATTCTTTTGAAGTATCGGATTCCTGTAAAATTGGAGAGGGAAGTACCTTTCCAATATTTATTTTGATTTGCCAAAAAAAGAACTTGAACTTGATAGATGAGTCATTTTGTACAAAATATAACATTTTTAAACGCGTTCTTCTTAAAATTGTTATATCC
The DNA here is from genome assembly GCA_003671525.1 of Saccostrea glomerata. Classification (NCBI taxonomy): domain Eukaryota; kingdom Metazoa; phylum Mollusca; class Bivalvia; order Ostreida; family Ostreidae; genus Saccostrea; species Saccostrea glomerata. Next base: position 274,072 of record PRKT01000118.1, read on the forward strand.
TAGCATTCTTTTCATAATTTTAAAATGTTAATTTGTGTGCATTTTAATGTAAACAAACAAATAGACATTTGTGTAAAAAAAAATGGAGAGAAGACCCAGAAACGATAGAAAAAGATCCCCCTATATACTAATGTGATAATGCGTTGCTTCACTGTCATTTTAAAAAAAAATGAAGATTTGTACAGCAGCTCAGAAGTATGCTTTACCCGAAAATATTTTTTTATGGAAAATTTTTTCATTTTTTAACGCATGGAGTGTTACTTTTTTTTCAAACTACAAACAATAAATTATTTTGTCAGATTAATTCTATGGTTTGGTTTATTTTAAAACAGATTAATTCTGGTTTTGTTGCTCCAGGAACGAAAGAGAATATTCTAAACTACTGATACTTTAGTATACACATATACTACTAGAACTTGCAATCGACTTTAACAATACCCTATCATTTAAAAAGTTTTTTTTATTTAAGAAATAAGGTATCATTTTTTGAGTTTTATTGAGATGTAAAACGGGTTGGTCACGTGATCAAATCCCATAAAGCCCGAAGGGCTTTATGGAAGATATGATCATGTGTCAACCCGTTTTACATCTCAATAAAACTCAAAAAAATGATACCTTATTACTTATATTTACATTTGTGACTTATTCATACTTGATATTTGCCTGATTGTTACTTTTAACGTGTGAAATGCGTTAATTTTTCAAACCCAACGGCATGAACTAAACGCGCGTCGACCCTTTATGACGTCACAGAGAAATTACGTGGAACATTTATCCAAACGCACATCTATGACCTCTTGACCCCAAACCTGTATTTACACAGTTATAAAAACGCTTGCCTTCAGTAGTGTTATGTAAAGGAAAACATTTGCAAATGTAAATATTTCTATGTGAATAGTTATATTAAGTTATACATGCAGTAATTATTAAGAAATGCGGACATAGATATAAAATTTGACAAAGTATTTCAAACTTTACATGTTTTTTTTCCAATGTGCATAACTTTGTAAAGTATGTCCAGCTGTGGTCAGTCGACCAAATTTTATCCCTTCAAACTAGAAATGTTTCGTATGATTTATTCCTGCAGATTGCACACCAAATACGCCCATCTTCTTTAAATGCAAACAAATTAACATAAAGCAGTAAGTATTGACATGATAAGTCTCACCTTCATAATGAAGACATTTATATAAGAATTGATCAAAAGGAAATGATCTATTTACCTGTATTGTTTGGTAAAATTTGTAGAAGCAAATCCGTATTCTCTTTCGTCTTATTTGATAGTTTTTCCATATCTTTTCCATGATCAAAAAGGAAAAAGAAACATTAACATTTAACTCAGTACCATCAGTTTTCCAAAGAGTCTCATGGGAAATATGTATTTATATACATTGTCCGTGTTCTTTCGCCGTCTAGGTTTAACCATTTGCATGAAAAACATCTTTCCAGTCGGCATTATATTTGTATTTGCAAACAAGGTCATTGTATCGACAGCAGGATTTACAAAATGTTAACTTTAAACGAGATTGTTGAAATTCTTGTTTAATTAAATTGTTTTTTTCAATAGATTCAGAAATTGTTCACACGTAGAACATGCTCTTCTTGGTTGATTTTAGGACAACAACTCGATATATATCTGATAAGGGTATATTTGAGTTTTATGAAGAGACTTACTTTTACAATTGACGACTGACTTTTACAATTTTAACATAGACAAACTCCAATAACTAAAATGTAAAAGTCAGCTGTCAAATGTAAAAGTAAGTCTCTTCATAAAATTCCAATATTGCAACATATAATAATGAAGTTGACAACGCATTTCTTGATCTAAAACGGTAAACACTACGGAAGCCCATTTAGGACCTATCGAAAAATATTTTTGAATCAGATATAACGAATTGTCGATTTGTTAAACGAATTTTATTAGTTTTAACAATTTCTTCGAATTCGTTATAATGAAATTAATCTGTTATAACAAATTTGTTGATTTCGTTATAACGAATTAAAAAATTTGTTAGTACGAATTAACAAATTCTAAAACTTGTTATAACGAATTGAATTCAATTAAAAAAATTTCATAATTTGTTTTAACAAATTAAATTCGTTTAAACGAATTCGACAAATCGTAATATCGAATTCATATATATTTTTTCTATAGAACCTGATTATGAATTGAATTCAATTATACAAATTTCATAATTTGTTTTAACAAATTAAATTCGTTTAAACGAATTCGACAAATCGTAATATCGAATTCATATATATTTTTTCTATAGACCCTGATTATTGAATTCGATCTAACGAAATTTATCACCAAAACTTTGGAATTTGCTATAACAAACTTAAGAATTTGTTTAAACGAATTTAATTTGTTATAACAAATCAAAGAATTCGTTATAATGAATTCAAAAAATTTATAATAACAGATTAAAATCGTTATAACAAATTCATAGAAATTGTTATAACGAATTAAATTCGTTATAACAAATTCGACAATTTGTTATATTGGATTCAATAATATTTTTCGATAGGTCCTAAATGGGCTTCCGTAAAACACTGAGGTTCCATGCCTATAATCATTTATAATAAAAAATTATTTTGCTGACGATTAAAAGTTTGAATGAAATTGAAATGTAGAGATAATGTGTCTTTGATAAAATATAGACATTTAGTAAATCAGCATGTCCTGACGTTCAATAATAGGACAAATTCGACAATGTTTTCGGAAGGCGACTATGTGCAAAATAATAACAAAAGCCATGTTGATTCATTGGTATGCGATGGGTACCAATTGCGCCCCGTTATTAGTAAACCTATTTCTGTATTCATACGAAGCAAAATTTGTCCAAAATCTTATACGTGAAAAGAAAGAAACACTTGCTGTGGCCGTCAACTCGACTTTAGATATATAGACGACGTATTGTTAATTAACAATGGTCCTTTCCATTCTTATGTCGATACGATATATTCTACTGAACTTGAGGTAAAAGATACCACAGAGTCTGACACATCTGTTTCATATTTTGATATTTTGCCTGAAAAGGACGTGAATAGTAATTCAAGAACCAAGCTTCTTGATGAACGTGATTACTTCAACTTCTCAATCGTCAACTTCTGTTGACAACCCTGCTGACCTGTTGCAACCGCCTGTGCTCCTCGTCATGATCGGGAAATAACGGGAAAATCCTTTGTCTATTCAGTGTATAAATAATGGACTAGCAATAAGTATGAAAAACGTCCGTCAGCATTTGACTCAAAGATAAATTGTATTTGCTGACAAGGTTATTGTATCGACAAATAAACTTATGAAATGATGAATTTAAACGAGACAGCTTATATTCTTGTTTCATCATTTTTTTGTCAAAAAGTTGTTTTAGAAATTGTTCATACTGTTGTTCATGAATCAACTGAGATACATAAACTCCGTAATGAAACAGATGTTTCAGACTCTGTGGTATCTTTTATCTCAAGCTAACCAGGATATATCGTATCGGCATGAGAATGGAAATTACAATTGTTAATGTAACAGTATTCTGTATTAATTAATGACTACTCCCTAATCATTATTATCATTGTACAATAACACCTCCCCTTGGCACGTGGTTAATAAAGTAGAAGCCATGCCAAAAAGCCATGCTTGTTTTTACTTCAACTTGCAGCATCATTTATTGATACAGTACTTCGTGAAACATGGTGTCAGAAGTATTTAATGAATCCTTGTGGTGAGTCACACGTCTTGATCGCCCGTCATTTGTTTATATTGCTCCAAATATTAAAGAATCTACCGATTTCTTTTTGGACCGCATTTCCTCTGTCGTGCAAAACCATGCCTGAGGAGAATGAGCAAGTTGAAGCGGCTCCAGCTGCAGTACATCTTTTTTCTATGAATATTCCATTTCCTAAGCCCATAGATTTGAAAGGTGACCTCGCTTTCAATTGGAAACATTTCAAACGAGTGTGGGAAAATTATGAGATCGCTACGGGGTTAAGGGAGAGAGATACCCAACTCAGATGTGCAACATTCCTCACTTGTTTAGGATCAGATGGGTTACAGGTTGTGGATGGACTAAAATTTTATTCAGATGAAGACAAAAAGAACATTGATAAGGTTATCACTGCACTTGACACTTACTGTGTAGGTCAAACCAACGTCATATATGAGCGTTACACATTTAACTGTAGAAATCAGGAACAGTCAGAACAGATAGATGCATATGTTGCAGAATTGCGTACACTAGTGAAAACATGCAAATTCGGGGACATGGAGGATGAGATGATAAGGAATAGCATTGTTATCGGAGTTCGAGATAACCATACCCGTAAAAAATTGTTACAGGAGAAGAATCTAGACCTTCAGCGTTGCCGCCTAGGAAAATACCATTAGCCTTGAAACCAAAAGTGAAAGAAGAGCTAAACGAGCTTGATGCAAGTCATGTAAGCTCCTGGGTTTTCACGTTTAGACTGAACAAAATTTACGGTATTTCTAAATATATAACGTATGCTACGAGATGAAGTCAACTTCGCGATATTTTGATTTATGACACCAAAAAATAATAGATCTATTAATATTTAAAAAATATTTATGTTTTTTTTTTTTATAAAATCAAGTGCATTGTCAGAATTTTTGTGATTACTTAAAAAGGTATTTTTAGTTCCATTTTTTGTCTCATTTTTAAATAATGAAAATAAAACAAAACAATTTCAATCCAGCAAATTTAATGTCCCCAAAACGTGCAGCGTCATGTTTCGTGTTTTATCGTTTAGCCTTTACCTAAAATTCTCCAAAATCCATTTTTCTAGATTTAGCATTAACAAATTGTTCCATTGCTTTTTCTATATCAATTTTAAAATCTCTATGAATATGGAGAAGTCCAAGCGATGACAATCTGTCATTTCTCATAATGGAACGGACGTACGTTTTCAGTCGCCGCAAAACGCTGAAGGACCTCTCTTCAGTTGCGCTTGCTACCGGCATGGTTAGCAATATGAATAAAATGGACTCTATTGTTGGATATAGCGCTGAATTAATAGAATGTAATGTACTGGGCGGTTTCTCATCTTGCGCCGTCAATCCCCATCCTGTGCGCCAACGGGCAACTTCTCTCCTAAACTCTTCCAAAGAAATTATGATATCGTCCTGAAAGGCATTGTATATGGCTGCAATATGTTCATTGGTAATATTTTCTAAATATATGGGAAAAAGGTGTTGCGCCATGAAACGATCCTCAGATTTAAGTAGTCGCGAATCGAGTTCCATTATAACGTGATCCACAAATGGATAATATAATGAAATGCGCCAATACTGTCGGGGAGTATCAGCTGGGTGATTGGCTCTCCCTGTCTGTCTTCCACACCGTCTTGGCATACTTTCATCCACTTGTAGCGTTGCAGCTAAATCTAATGCCACCTGATACAATCGTCCCAAACTGAATCATCTTCCCTTTCCTGCTCAACAACAACTCTACACTCCTTGACTGCCTCAAGTAGATCGCATTCGACTCCCTGTAAGAAAAGAGAAAGGTGAACAGTGCTTTGTAGGACGTGCTCGGCAACAACTAGACCAATGCTAAAATCAAATCTCGTAACTGCGTTAACCTGCTGTCCTGCTTTATCATCACCTTGGTTGTGCAAACTCTCAAGCGCATGTACAACTACCGGAAAAGATGTCTTGAAAGTGAACAAAGCATCCGCACGACTTGTCCATCTTGTCTCACATAAAGTCCAAAGCTTAGTTCTCTTTTCCATTTTTTCTTTCGTTGCCTCGTCTGCTTCCAATTCATCAAAGAAAGCCTGTAGCTTCTTTGATGAATAATCAAAAGAAAATGCAATTTCTTGAACTGTGGTCATTACGCTGCGAATCGACTTGTTACTGCAACTGTGCACAACGGCTAAGTTCAGACAGTGGGATTTATAATGTACATATAGCGCACCTGGTACAACCTGCCGTATTCTTGCCTGTACCCCACTGTACTTTCCAGACATATTGGCTGCTCCATCATACTTCTGAGCTCTCATTTTTGCAATATCTATACCAGCCCCTTGAATAGTTTGAATCAAAAGTTCGGCTAGATGTTCACCTTTTGTGCTACGTGCCATAACAAAGTCAAGAAAATCCTCTTTAATAGATATTTCATTGCTCACTTGATCCCGAACCAAGTCATGCAAGTAACGTAGGCAAACAGAAAGATGTTCTCGAGTCGCAGTATCTGTGGTTTCATCAGCTATGAGCGCAAAACATTTACTCTTGTTGCAATCAGCAACAATGGCAGTTCGGATTTGGTTTGCTAGCACATTTATAATTTCATTTTGAATGTCAGGGGATGTGTAGAGAGTTTTGCGATTCCCTGAAAGATGTTCAGCAAGTATTTCATCACCGTGCGCCATAGAATGCAATATTGCTGTGAAATTACTGCGTTCCGGAACGTGTCCACGGATGGGTATATTTTGCTTTCCACTAAGCAGAAGTACTTCCATAATTTTCTTCAAAATATGACGATTTTTTGAAACTTGGTCCTTTCTAATTGTTGATAATTTATACAAGATGGGCTCTTCATCGCCATCTTTAGAGTAAATTCGTATGAATTCCTCGGCCATTGTTTGGTATGTGTAATGTGGTGAATTTTCCCTAAGGTGACGTTTGATGAAACCAGTTAAGTTTGACCAATCTGTAACTTTATTTATGAAAAGTTTTTCTTTGCATTCTTTTCGGCCAAACAAAACACATGGACTACTGTATAGGGCATCATCTTGAATGCTGTATCGTAACCAAGGGTGATCTAGAAGCCATTAAGCAGATAAACGGCGTCGACGATTTCCAAAGTCCCTATGGAAGCAATAACAAAAAATCACACTGGCATTGGATTTCTTAGTACCATAACGTAGATGCTTATTCTAGAAATGTCATAAAAATGAATGACGAAGATATTCAGGTAACATGTACTATAATGTCAACAATCTTTAATTTCCTTTTTATTTCCCTACAACTGTCAAGATATCTTTTTCATTATTGGTTTAATATTTACCTTGCAGGAAAGTCGAAAGTGTGGGGATTTTCCCATTTACATGTCAAAATCTTCAATTTTGTTTCCTTCACAAGCAGTTCGGAGTCGTCTAACGTGGCAATATCTGGGTAGGGTCGGAGGCTTGCAGAAATCGTCGAAGATGAACATGATGGAGGTGATTCCTTCGAAGGGGTTGATGCCCCTGAATCATTATCGGGGATACATGTATTTTGCTCAGATTTGTCTGGTGTTTAAACCGGTTTCGTAACCTTACTTAAAAATCGGTCTATAGTTTGATTCGACTGCTTTGAATTGGGTTTCGTTTCGGGTGTTTTTGACATTATTGATTAGTTTGTATAATACGTACCATGCCAGTCATTTCATTATCGGAAATACAGTTACGCGCATTTAAATTGGAATTTTTATGAAAAGAGTTTGTAAATCCAGATTAACTATAGGTATTACATATATAACCTTAGGCCTGCAGGCATAGTAAGTTTACAAGGAATCTTTTAGGAATTTAATGTTTTATATGACGATATAATCATTTTTTTAAAAATTTTATAAAAATGCACAGTAATTTTTTTTTGGACTAAAAGATGTGCACGCCATGGCGTGCTGGCGTATAGGCAGCTACGCCCCTGTACAAATTCGTTGCAATACACGTGTTTTATAGAAGCCGGAACTCTCTAAATCTTTCTTATTACTTTAAAAATCTCTATTTCGGTAACTCATGTTGATTGTCACGAAGAGTGGGGTGTCCTTAAACATTATGACGAATATATCTTGTTCCTTTCTTAAGAAATGGGCGTGCCATTCTGTTATAATTGGCGTTCAAAACATGACTAAGAACGTTTCATCCAAATGGAAATTTTTACCACTTCAATGCGTTTCATTGTACATTTTATCAAACATTTTTTTCCATTTAACAACAAATTAAAAACGCCGGTAACATCTTTGATATTTTTTTATCTTTGTTTTTTGTTCGTAAGAACAATTTTTTATTTTATTTTGCATTCCATTAACATGATTGTAGATTGACCTAAACTACGTGTTCGAAGTAAAATGTAAAAATATATTGGCGTCGCTATTCTTTCAACGATTGGTCAGTTGCTCGTGGTAAGATCCTCTGTGCGCATTTATAACAATAGCAAACAAAGATTTGTCAGTGTAGATGATTATGCACATTTTTTACCAGCGAATCGGTCAGTAATGAGCTCAAATTTTTGCCGAAAAGTATCTAAGATATTTTATTATTTAAACACCCCCTCCTTTAGCCACCCTTTTTCTGTTGAAAATCATGAAAGTCTTTCAGAAAGGTCTGGAAACATTTAGTACAGGACATGTTTTCAAAGAAACAGGCTATAGCAATATCATGTTTACTGCCAATTTTATTTATAAAACCGGTTCTACCCTATCCTATAACCTTTGAATAGATCAACCTAAACAACGTGTCTTGAATTTAAATCACAATAACATTAGAAGGGGTGGAATAAGAAGCCGCAGAAAATAGTTTTGGCACGTCAGCCTTTTACTTCAATGTACGCGCTTAGGCGAAGGAACAGTTTATACCTATTTCTATCGACTTAGAACAATTGTGGTCGGGCACTCCAATCAGTTGGCGAACGCTTTCCCACTGATCTACCATGAAATTCTGACAGTAAGAAGGAAGATTAAAAAAAGATCATGTCAATCAGTCACTCAAACATCTTTTTTCATATCAATTTCGAAGTATTTTAGTGTAGAATCGAAATGTTTTAATAAAACATATTGAAAATGACCAATGACAAGGTAAGTAAAGTAACGAGTTCCATTCTTAGATCACCTGAATCACTCAGGAGATCATGACCTATTGCTCTCTATTTTCGTCCGTCGTGCGTCGTCTGTCGTGTGTTAACATTTGAACAGTTTAAGCTTTTACTCTTGAAACCGGTGAACTCATTTCAGCCAATTTTAGCTTATGGTATCTATGGGTGGAGGGGAGCAAAATTGTGAATTTCAGGATCCCTACTCCCTTAAACCTAAGGGGAGGGGCCAAAACCACCAAAATTGATGCTACCAGTAACCTTTAAAATTTTTCATCTTTACTACTGGATATCAAGCAGTCAAACAGTTGGGATGATTGTTATAAGCAATGAGCCCTCTACCAAAATTGTGAAATTCATGGCCCCAGAGTCAGGGGTTCTTGTCTTAAGGCGGGGTTATATAGATTATATATGTGAACATCCATTATTTCTTTGAAAATCTTCTCTGCTCCTGCGATAATCAAGAATGCCTCTTTCAAAATTGTGAAATTCATGGCCCCTGGGTCAGGGGTTCTGGTGTTAGGGAGAGGCTCTATTGATTTTATATTGGAAATACATTAATTCTTTGAAAATCTTCTCCACTGCTTCTCGATATTAAACAAACTAATTAAGTACATAGTTATCATAGAAAAGGGTGCCTTTTCCAAAATTGTGAAATTCATGCCCCCAGGGTGGAGAGTTCTGGTGTTAGGGCGGGGCTATATAGATCATACAGTGAAAGTGCATTATTTCTTTTAAAATCTTTTCCTCTGCTCCTGGGTATTAAACAAACTAAGTACATAGTTATGATGGCCAAGAGAACTTTTTCCAAATTTGTGAATTTTATGGCCCTGGCAGTGGGTCAGGGGTTCTAGTGTAAGGATTGGTTTCTATTAATTATGTAGTGAAAATGCATTTATTCTGTTAAATAATCCTTTCTAATCCTTACTGTTGAGCAGATAGACAAAGTGCATAGTTATGATAAATAGGGATGTTTCTTACAAAATTTTAAAATCTTTGTGGTTCCAGGGTTAGGGGCATTTGTTTTCAAGGGGGGAGGGGGGGGGGGGCTTTTGATAATATATTGAAAATGTGTATTTTCAACTATGTGCAAAACTTAGTGCAGAGTTATGATGATGAGAGTACCTCTTCCAAATTTGTGAAATTCATAACCCTGGATCATGTTTTTTTTGGGTAGGACTGTTTAATCTGTAGTGAAAATGCATTATTTCTCTGAAAATCTTCTTTGCTCCTTGGCATATCAAAAGCAAACAAAGTAAATGTTTTAATAAGCATGGAAATTTTACCAGATTTTTAACATCTGGACCATTTGGTGACGTGTTCTGGTCCTGGCCCTATAAATTTGTTTTTGAGAGAAGTTATTCCCTTTTGCAATTCACTTTTGATAATTTATCACTACAAAGAATATATTTTGAAAAGTTAATAAAATTGTGCAAGAAATTTTTCTGTATAATACAAAAACTATCTTTGTAATGATAATGATCAGATAGACTTGTAAATAATAGCCTGAAATACATAAAATACCATTATAGTCTTGTTGATAGTGATAAATGGGGACAGATTAGAACTAAATTTATGAGTTATTACATAATAATAATAATAGACTATTGCTTTTGGGAAAGCTTCATCTATCAATTTTTGTTTATATTTTATGGGTCTTTAAGTTCTTGTATTACACTCAGGTGACCGTTAAGGCCCTTGGGCCTCTTGTTATTTTAAAAAGCAGTCATAGAGATGCATTATTTTGTTTATATAGACAAGAACTCTTAAATTGTAATAGGAAATTTTTTTGATTTGACACTTATTTCGGGTATCCAAGATTAAAACAGGGACTTTGTCATTATAATCATATGGGAGGCGGGAAGTATCATTTAGTGAGCTCGTTGCTCACAGTACCTCTAGTTTGTAAATGTCTCCATATCTTTTTCAACGATAAAAATATTAGAGAACCATTGATATGAAATTGATACAATGTAGGCAATTGGTAATGGATACTACTAATTAGACTATGATTATGAGAGAATGAAAACAAATAAATCAAATATTGCTAGTATTTACCTTCTTTAGCTGAAAAACTGTCAAAGTGGTATTTGGTGTTAATCTTTGTCTCATCCGTAAAGTTGTGAACTTCTGCAGTCATGATTTTAAAACATGTTATAGGAACATTTTAATATTCATGAAAGTTGCATGCTATAAGTTGCAAGGTTTTACCAGTCATGCTAAATCTATATATATGACATTTCGTGTATTATTACAACAAACAAAATCTTTATCTTTGGAAAAATATTCATAGATTTCTTAGATTTAGATATAGCAATGACATTTATGTAAAAATTAAATATTCTCCTCACAGAAAAAAAAATCTTCAAGAGGGTGTTAAGAAAGTTTATTCCACATCTTCCCTACACTATCGAAAACAAGTACAATGATGTTAAAAAGAATTCATGAAGGCACTTTAGATTGCCATTCGGCAGAAATCTGTGCGCACTTGAAAAGTGAAAATTACATTGATATGTTACACGAAATTTAATTACTTTTTGATTACATATATATAAAATAAATAGTTCCTGTGAAATAGGAAACGTTTTTTTAAATGTGTTTTGATTTGCTAAAAAGTAATTTGAAAATTTGGTAGAATGAGTCATTTGGTACAAACTGTTACATATGGTTGTTTATGCTTTCTCCGGGTCAACTCCCCATGATATACAAACAATATTGTATAAATATAGCCCTTTGATGAGGTCGATCCATAGATATATCGACTTCACAGAAAAGTATATTGACCGAGCACGAAGTGAGAGGTCGATAAGCTTTTCTGTGAAGTCGATATATCTATGCATTGACCTAATCAAAGGGCTACTTTTGTTATTATTTGTATATAGATTGATAAAAAAAATGAAAATAATAAGAACAAGTCATTGTTATGACTCTCACCAATTACAAAACATAAAAATACAATACTAGTTGAAGTAAACATTTTTTTCAGAAACATCAAGTCATATTTTATATTAGCTATAATTGTGAAATCAGTACTATTTTTGTTTAAAAGAAAATTATCTCCATTTTAAGAAACATCAAGTCGATATGCATTTCAGATTCTATAAATAGTAACTCAAGTCTTTATGCTGTTATATACTTTATCATGTGAACATGTTTGAGCCAATCAGAGAGCTTGGAATTAATGATAAAAATAATATTTGTGTATATTATTCTTATCATTTATTCCAAGCTCTCTGATTGGCCCAAACTTGATCACATGATCAAGTACATAACAGCATAAAGACTTGAGTTACTACTTAAAGAATCTGAAATGCATATTGACTTGATGTTTCTTAAAACGGAGATAATTTTCTGTAAAGCAAAAAAAGTACTGATTTCAGCTAATACAGTGTATGACTAAATGTTTCTGAAAAAAATATGCTTCATCTTTTATTAATATTTTTTAAAGTTCTGTAATTGACGAAACATTACAATGCCTTGAATTTGGACCTAAAATATATTTGAACATATTGTCAAAAATTAATACAAAACATTCTCAAATAAATGTAGTATTTTGAATAAGTAAATCATCTAAATTACTCCATCGATTAAGGAAACACAATTACATTAAACTGCTCTTACTTATAGTACTTTGATCTCTAGTATCTAAGTGTTAAAAAGAGGAAATTTGTGTCTTGTTCCCATTATTTCCTAAATGTGTTTAGTCAACCTATGTAAAAAATAATATAACAAATGTAGCCCTTTGATGAGGTCGATCCATAGATAAATCGACTTCACAGAAAAGCATATCGACCTAGCACTTCGTGCTCGGTCGACATGCTTTTCTGTGAAGTCGATATATGTATTTGATATATGTCGAATACAGTTCTGTATTAAAAAATATCAGACTGTTTGAGGCCCGTTAGGGCCGAAAACTGTCTGATATTTTTTTAATACAGAATTGTATGAGGCATATATCGTACTTAAACATTGCTTTTGATTTACCTGAGACAGTCCGATATTAGAACAAAAGACAAAGGTGTTAATGACCAGTGAAGCAATTATTTCAAGAATGCAGGCTTAAACAAAAAGTACTCAGTATTTAGGGATTTGGCTACACTGAAGAAGGTATTTGAAAGAATTCGATAAGGAGAGCGGGGACAAAATTTTTCTTCATTAAAACATACACGGAAATTAAAGCAGTGTAACGAATTATCATACAGACAATCTAGTGAATGATGAATTTGGAATGGAATGGAATGGAAAGCGTCGATATGAAGAATATCCACAGAAAATTAAGTTGATGCTAAAGGTACACTAGTCCATTTCTTTTTTTTTATATTAATGATCTACATAAACCTTTGTTTTTGATGTTCCATTACAGAAAAACAAACATAATCAATAATCCAGGAGTTTTGAGGGAAACGTTGAAAATCTTCAAATTTCTTTCAAACTTTGTTGCGAATCTGTCAAATTAATTAGTATTAATTATCACATACAAGGCCTAGTTACCTTGATTTTGCATCTAGGCATTTTATTTTTATAAGGACAAAAATGAAATCAAATTATTTGAATGCTGCTCTCTATAGTGGCTAAACTTTGCGTTTTATTATGAATATATTTTGGGGGCTTAAATGAAATTTGATGTGCTTCTCTGGTGACCCACAGTGTACCCACTCTTTTTCAAAAACCAGAGAAAGGGGTTGAAACACTTCTCCAAATTTAAGAGTTTATTAGAAGTTTATCCTTTTTAGTGGTTTTTTTTGTTTGTTTTTTATTTGCATTATCTGGTCTGCCGCATGTTCTTCTTCCTATTACAGTATATTCGGTGTAATTGAAAGTTGTTTTTCTTTATTTCGCTATTCTGTAAGAACAATGTTTCAAAATCACCATTCTATGTGAGGAATTTAAATTGCTTTTTGTAATATTATCACACTTTTTATTTCTTTTGTTCAGTAGCAATCCGATTTTGCAAAATATCAGTACTGAGACAGTCTGATATTATGATTAATATCAGACTGCTCACTAATATCGGACTGCCACAGGTAAATTTTTAGACTGCAAGAACAAAGGAATGACATCACAGCAATGTTTTAACTATGGATCGACCTCATCAAAGGGCTATATTTATATAATAATTATGGAATTATTTGATTCAAAGAAACAATCAGACATTTGTAAAAAATGGAAAAAGACCACAAGAACATGGATGAAATCAACTGCGGGACATAAACCCAACATACAGGTGATAATAGAAACTTTCTTCCTATGTGTGCTAAAAACAGAGTGAAATAATGAACATGTTTGTCTTTGAAGAATAAATCATTTGTACACCATATCTGTGAGACAGTTTAAGCACACAGACAAATAAAGCTTTTCAAATACATTTGCATAATTTATCAAATCAAAAGATATAATTCCAATGACAGTCTATAATCATGGAATAAACTTTCTAAACATCCTATATGACAAACTTTCTTTAATGAGTGAAGTAATGACCTTTCATTTAAATCTATTTGATCTCACCATTTTTTAAACCATCGATGTGACTCTTCAGTTCGCCCTTACTTATTAGATGTTCAACGTCCGAAGGAATGTTCTCTCTTAAGGATTTTGTACTAAATATACTTGCAATGGCTGCCGATATTATAGCGCAAACTAATATCATACAAAATATTCCCATGTATTTCTTGGCATGACGACCTGTCTTTTTCGGAAATTCCATCTATTGATGAAGACAAAAAGGTGGGAAAAGAATTAATGTCTTTATCTGTTATTTAAATAGCGAAAGATCACTTCTTTACACGTTTAGAAAAAGAAACTAAAACTGTTAACATATTACCTGATTAAATAATTTAGCGATCCTGTTCTTTTTAAAATCGGATGGAGTCTCTTTCGGAATTCCTCGATCATCGTTCTAAAACATTTTATAGTTATAGTATAGTGTCCTTTAGACACATAGTATATCAGAACTTTAACAGGCACGTAGCAACAGGGGCCCAGGGGGGACATAGTATTTTCGGGTTTGGAGCAATGTTCTTTTTTTCTTGTCAACTTTTTCAGGAGAGTAAAAAATTCTCTGGCTCCACCCCCGCCCTCTCAAAAACGATGCTACGTCACTGTTTGATAAAATATCATGAGTATAATCATCGGGTTTTACTTGAATCTGTTAAAGCACTCTGTTTAATTTGATAGCTTCTAGGGTTTACCATTTGATCGCCGACATCGTAAACGGGAGCCTTGGAGGCGATACTATTGCATCTTGCTGGACCGGCACAACGGAGACTCTGATATGTGTAAATGAAAATCAAATAATTTACTTATGAAGAATTACATTTAACCTTATTCTTAGTTTCAACTTTAAAAATGACTAACAAATATGATTAAGGTCTTGTGGTAATTTTTTTGCCGCTCTGAAATTAGATAATCAAAGATATCTAAAATCTGAAACTGTTACATGCAAAACAAATCATTGAAAACATTCTTAAATTCCCCATTAACATATATTTGACAACTTAAATATAAGGACCTGCAATTTAAAAACCAGGTTTGTATATCTCTTTTTACAAGCAAAGAATATCCTTTAATGTTGGGTATCTCGAACATATGTCTTGCTTTTAAAATTACCTCAATTTCCTGGTAGGTATTGGACGAAACATTGCTTTTGCTTGATTCCTTCTTAAATGTCTGAAACAAGGAACATTCAATTTTTTAAAAAACATAAACATTTTTTTATAAATAACTTAAATAAGTTCTTCGGACAAGTCACTAAAGAACTTCATTGCAGTTGGAATTATCTGCCTTACAATATAAAATATGGAGATAACGAACTGTGTTCTAGATCAAAAGTCTATTTAAACATTACAATTCAGAAGCTGGGTTAACAAGATCTCTTAAACATAAGAGGTGGGATTAGGTGCAGTGGAGCATCCCCTATCGACCGGTCGCAACTACCGTGTGCTCCTTGTCATAATCGAACAGTATGTAAATAATTGCTTTACAGTTAGTATGAAAATCATCAGTCAGCTTTCGACTTAATGTTTATTCACATTTGCTGACAAGGTCATTGTATCAACCATTTTATAAAGCTTTAAATTAGCCACTTGAGAGATAAGCTAGAAAAGACATAAATATATTTTCAGTGACACGTAATTAAAAAGAATAAAGTAATTTTAAGATTAAGTTAGATAAAAATAAAGTAATAAAATACATTATTTGCTTTTATTTTCTCAATGTAATCTCTGTAGTGAGAGAAATTGGAGATGACTTTCACTATATGTTTAATTGCAAGTGTTCAATGAGAAAGATGGAAGTACATACCTGAAAAGATTTACAAAGTGAAAATATTTAACTATTCTAATTTTTTTGACAGTGATGATTTTCTCTTATTGGTTTGGAAAAATTTGAAAAGTTGTAAAGCCTATATTTCACACATGAAATTCCTTACAAATCCTATAAAAATATTGTTTATATGTTAATCCGTTGTTCATTTGCTTACTTTTCCAAGTTTTTTTTTATCTCTTTATTAGATGTTTGCACTTTTATGCCTCACGTGAGGCTCTTAAGTGATATAAAATGTTCAAATCAGAAGTGAACAACCTTGATTTCTGTTTAAATTACTTTTTTTGAACATTTTTTCCGGGAAAAATATTCCAGGCATCTGTTGAAAATGAACTAGATTCGCTCTGTACTCCTTCATATATATATATATATTTGTCAACATTTCGTAAGTTCTTTGGTCGATACAATGACCTTGTCAGCAAATACAATTTATCATTGAGTCAAATGCTGACTGACGTTTTTCATATTTATTGTTAGTCCATTATTTACACTCGCATTGACGACGGATTTTTCCGTTATTTCCCGATCATGACAATGAGCACACGGCGGGTGTGACCGATCGGCAGGGGATGCACACTCGTCCAAGGCACCTGATCCCACCTCCAATGTTTCTGAGGTCCGTGTTTACTCTGCTCCTATTTTGTATTGTTTTATGGGCTTATTGCAGATATATTAAATACTGTTCATTATCTCCATATCCTTCATTTATATGATACAATTTTCTCATGACCCAAAGAAATTTGGTTAGTGTTTAGAACTTTCTGAAAAGGATCTTTACAAAGTTATTTCCAATCGATATTCCTTCTGAGAGCTTTACTGCTACTTCTGCTGCTGTAGTATCTGATGCGTTGTTTTATCAGTTCTTTTGTACGAGTATTATTTTGGACATGTGGTCTAAGTTAAGCACATGCTTTTGTATAGCTCCTTATTTCTGTTATTGCAGTTACTTTCTTTCCCATGATAAAACAATAGAGTATGAATATGTAGGGTACTTCAATCTTTAATGAACTTCCAGATTCTGCAGTTTTACCACCATAAAAGTACTCTCTTTTAAACTTGAACACAAAAACTCTATATCTTACTCTGCAGCTGGCATAGCTACTGCTATTAGTACTGATTCGGTGATCGTCTACAGGGCGCTTCTGCAATAAACCAACATACATTTTTATGATCTTATCCATGCATCTATCATGTTTTCACCTTTAAAATTTTTGTTCCATAAGGAATGAGTTCATTTTGAATAATCCAATGATACTTATATAAATCTATTTGCTTTCTCAATGTTCTTATGCATAGCAGACTAAGCAGCTTTGAAAATAGATATAAATTGTATATTCATTTTGTCAGTGGTATCAAAATTGGTTTGTTTTAGGTGACTCGAGTTACGCATCTGACCTAATGTCTATTTTGTTCGTCGTCTTGCATTGTCCGATATGCGTCTCGGTTTTTAACATTTTAAGCAATTTCTTTTGAAGTGTTGAACCAATTCCTACCAATTTTTAAAAGGGAAGAAAAATACATGTCTCCTACTACTGGAACACTGGAGATGGGGCTTAAACTATTTAAATTGATCGAATATTAAAAAAAAACCACTTTACATTATGTAGGCAGTTTAAAAGACTTTAACATGATTGTATTAGACATTGAGCAAAATTATTCACAGGGTTGGAGATTCTGAAATACGATGCGGCTCTTAGATAATATAAACTAAGTATTTAGCGATAAATTAATAGCTGCTATTATAAGGGGCGCCTCTTCCAAAACTGTGAATTTCATTATACTCAATTGACAGTAAAGACCCTTGGGCCTCTTGTTTATAATTGTTGGAGGTTGAGCGATATCTTATCCTTGCATCGGAGCTAAGAACTCGACTTTATTTTTTCGCCCAATCAAATACTTTTTTCCTTATATCAATTACTAACAGTAGATAATATGGTTATGTTGATTTAATAAGATTAAAATTAATTAATATGATCAAACCTTCAAATGTTGTAATTTTTCCAATGTTAGCATGATAAGCATTTTCTACACCTCATAAATGATTGTACTGTCCACAAATTATTTCACAAAGAACACAACAGAATACATACATTGAAACTTTAAAAATGATTACAAACCATATTATACAAAGTCAATAATCTTTAACAGATTTCAATTTTTTTCAGAACTAAATATACCAGGAAGAAAAACAAAAAAAAATATTGTGTATTTTTTGAAGATAGAAAAGATATATTAAAAATGGGTATCAAATTAAACTTACTTTTTTGGAAGCCTTGAATATTTTTGAGTGGTACTGAAATGTAATTACATATATTGTATTAACAAGAAATTCCTTTGGAAACATTGATGTCACGTATTGGAACTTAAAACGAATGTTCATGTTTTTAAAATACAAGTTCCAATCCAATGTCAAAAGATCATAAAGATTGTTTTCCTAACAAAGGAATTGTATCAATGAATGAATCTGTACATATCATGAAAGTCCAAGAACCAACCATTCAAAAGTTTTTACCACGGTAATTTTTTTTATCAAATGGGTCAAACTCCAATGTATAAAAAACAAAGGATAAAAATCAATGATCCACAGGGTAGTGACTTGTCATGCGAAAAATAAAAGCCTTAGCACTAAATATTCAGAAATGGACAGTTTGAAGATTTTTTTTCAAATATCTCGAACACCTAGATCATGGTAAAAAATGTCAAAAGTGTTGGTATCAAAAGAAAGATCCTATAACAAGAAATACACCTGTAAAATATGAAAACTCTAGTTCTAAAATTTCAAAACTTAAGGCCATAATAAAAGACTTTTATTAGTAATTTCAGTTAAGTGTGAAGTTTTGCATTATGTCACGATCTTTTTCGAAGGATGCATCCAGCGTAAAAATTCACGACCCCGCCTTGTGATTGGTCAACTCATATTATCAATATTGACACGGAAATAGTATGTTGCACGAGCAACCAATCAGGGATTAGAAGAAACTTCCAGTCGTAAAGCTTGCAGTTAGGAGGCGTGTACTATTTACCTTGAGCGCAACTGTCATCATAGGTTGTGACGTAATGCAAAATAGTCAAAACTTCACACTTAACTGAAATTACTAATAAAGAGGTTCAAACGCTTCAAAATGATCAGGCTCAAAAGGTCAAAACATATACCAGTATTCTGCACCCAAGGAAGACTTTTGTAAGGGTAAATATCTTGTGAAGTATGAATATATCTGTGATCCATCGGGGTTATTTTTTCTTCCAGAAGACATTTTATTATACTCAGAATACAATAATGAATATTTGAATGATGATATACACAGTCAAGCACAAAAATTCAAGTAAAAATTGTTCCAAAAATTGGTCAAATATTTTATGAAACCTTCATATGTCTCTTTAATAAATAGTCTACAATTTTATATCTTATACTTACCTTAAAAGGAATAAACCTTCGACGTTTCTTCTGCAAAATAAATATTTTGTGAGAATATTCTTAAAAATGTAGGTATTGGACAGAGGAATTGAAACCTTAAGAATAACATAAGCTGCTTTTAACCAAAAGATCTCAAAATTTTGTCACCTGGCTCTGGGTATGGTCAATTTGGCAAATTGTCTGTTGAGTTTTTGCATCGTGCTAAAATTCAAAACAAAGGAAAATGCATTGAAAATGCATACATGTACCATTTCATAAAAAGGAGAGATACATTTTCCATCCACATGAAACTATAATGAAAAATGTACATGTATAATTATCAACATTGGTTCACAGTTTAAAAGGATTTTCATGTATATTGAATACGGTGAAGAAAGCGAGCAGTGATCAATCACTTAAAAAAACTACAAACATTATCTATCTGTGATCTGGACAAAAAAAAAGACCCCCTCAATTAGGTACCTAGGATGAATAAGCATCCCCTGTGACCGACGTTGTAAAGCTTTAGACTTGTGTAGAGTTGGTCTTTCCTATCTCCTAAGTGTGTCACAATCAATATTTAAGCCAGAACATTGTTTTTATGCTATGATTTTTACTTATCTTCTTTTACTTGACGACTATATGTTGCTACCCATTTAATGAACCCCATGTTTAGAAACTATAGGCATTGGTCAGTTATGACCTATTGCATTGCCTGGAGAGATGGAGATAACGAACAGTATTCAAGTTCGAAAGTCCATTAACTAATACAAAATTGGAACAGAGCAAACACAAACCTCCAAAATATCAGAGGTCGGATCAGGTGTCATGGAGGAGGGAGCATACCCCTGCCCACCAGTCACACCCGCCATTGAGAATATTCGATAAAAATAACAAACTACACAGTAACATGCTGTTGCCTTTTCTTTTTAACATAAAAGATGAAACTACATGTACATATATAGGATTCTATCAGATGATAGTACCAAACTTGTACATGTAGGCACTAAGTAATTTAACTGGAATAGATCGAGGCGAATATCCTATATTTTTCTTCATTTTTTAAGAAATAAAATATATTTTCATTTATAAAGTATTTTTTTTTTACTTATGGTAAAGTATAAAGATACAAGGGGATACAAAAATAAAAGGTTTTGACCATTTATAAGAGGAGGAAAACATTTTTTGAAATTTTGCATAAATTTGTTCTTAGATTGGAAGTCTTAGATAGTGATTCTGATTTTTTTTTTCATCAAATTTGATATAATGTAAATTACATATAATAAATTTGTCAATGGATATAATTTTCAGTTTCTGCATTTTTAAAGCCTTCGTTTGCTTAAAAAGGTAAATAAATTATTTTACAAATTTTCTTTAAAAATTCCTTCACATAATTATGGATCGAAATGAAAAGTTACCGTTTGTTCTTATATAAAGATAAAATGTCCTTGGCTTATGTTACCTTTATACTGAATAAGAAATGAAAATTTAAATTTTCAGTTCTTGTGACCTAGGTTCCTTTTTTCACATATCCTTACTGAACGTCAGACAGCAAAAATGACAAAATGAAAATAATTAGGCATAACGTTGCCGAATATTGAAGAAAAATACTATGAAAAATAAGAAATATGACATCAAATCTTTAATCTCAGGACAATGAGATGTTTATTACCATTATCCTTTTCATAAGATCATAAAGATCAATATTACTTAATGTTAACCTATCTTCATAATTTAATCAATTGTACAACTCACCGATTCCAAAACCAGTTCGACATAGGTGTTCTGGGTATGTTCTGTATGTTCCTGTTGTTTCTAAAAAGAAAGAATTATGTTAGTCTGGCTCCACCAGTAAGAATATTTTTTCCTAAATGTACGAGATACGATATAAATTATATCTAGAGTAGAATTCAATTATCATTGTGCTCTGTTTGAAGCGCTGCCGAGTTCTGAGATTAAGGTTTAAAAATATGATGACTACTCGACTTTGTCCGTCTTTGTACTGTATATAAATATTTTTCCCGATTTATAATCTTTCCAATTCAGAAGCCACATTTCTGTCCAAATAATTGACAAAAGTAAAAAAAAAATATCTACACTCGACAACATTCCAGATTTTGCCTGTTGTCTGCAGATTTGACGAGACAATTTGTGTTTGAATTGTGTGCGATTTTTTAAAATTCAATATTAACTTAGATAAGAAGCAAAATTCGAACAATAATCTACATATATTTCCACACATCAAACTACTTATAAGTTGAAACTTGCAAGGAAAGCAAAAATATTCTTAGAATTAGAGAATGTTAAAGTGGATTTCCTTCCCCAAAAATCAAAGGTATCTCCCCTCCATTAAATTCTTGCATTTTCTAGTGTCCACTGTCAGTAATATAATGTATAGGGAATTCCTTTGTTTTACTCTCCAATTAAAATTACTATAATTTATAAAAAAAAAATTAATATAAAGGAAATAGAAATTTTCCAAAAAGTAAAGATGTACCCATCGCTATTGAATTATATCAAGAAAAATTTAACAACTTTGAAATAACATTATGAAATTTTCCTCAATAAACCACATGACTAAATAGAAATAATATGAATTTAAATTCATCGAGTGCATTTCATGAGACAATATAACAATGATGACTTACCATCATACGAAAATAATTAAAATGGAAACGTTTTATTCCAGTATTTTCTTCTCCCTCCTTAAGCGTCCTGGAGGCTTTTTTAAAAATTCAATTCAATGCTTATCTCTGTGGTTATATAATACCTTACTTATTTGTATAAAGCTTTGGTTCTTTCATAGTAAAAAGCAACCAAGGTGCACCTTGGACTTTGTAATATAAAATTTCCGTTATCTGCAGATTTCATATATCACCTAAATTTCTTTAACAGCGCGGAGGGGGGTTTACATGTTAAGTTTTTTTTTTTAGACAAGATTAAAATTATAATTACAATTGCAAAGTATTTACTTTGTCAATAACAACAGATAATACTCTGTTTGATATTCATATTTCTCCTATTTGGTATTGCTCGGAGGATCTTACAAAAGACAGACTTTCACAAAGCATTGTAGAAAAAGAGGCTACAAAGCTCCATGAGTAACTATGGTCCTGCTATTTTCCTGTCTATTCCATTTATAACCTTTGATTTCATATTGTTGTCACTGCAAATGCCTTGGGGTGATGATTTTAACAACAACAGGATGATGCCTTCATATTTATATAAATATCAATGAAGATATTTTTTCTTCTTCTTCTCAAAAAATGTTTTCAAAGATTTTTTGTGTTTTTGTATGAATAACAATGTAATATTCGTTCTTACATTGTGGCCCTCACCCTGTCATGGGGTTCATGATTTTGACAAATAGAGTCTTCACTACCTGATTATGCTTCTACGTACATGTACGTGTAAATATGACTAATCATGGTTTTGTTGTTCTTGAGAAGATTTAAAAGATTTTTTTCTATATAATTCTACCTTAAACTTTGATTGCTCATTGCTGTTCACATTACTCTGGGGTTTTGATTAAATGAACTTTGAATTTATGCTATTTAAGGATATATTTGCAAAAGTTTCGTTTATCTGGCCTGTTGGTTTTCTTGAAGATGCTAGATGCTATTAAATTTTCAATAATTCTTATATATCTCCCATTTAAAGATGACGTGGGCCTTCATTTAAACAAACCAAAATCCTCTTCTTTAAATAATTTGTGGCAAGTTGGTTGCTATTGGCTTGTAACTCTTGAGAAGATGTCGAAAATGGGAAAAGGTTTACAGACAAATGGATGACAAAATGCGTTCAGAATAGCTCACCTGAGCTTAAACGTGATATAATGACGATGATTGTATTGCAAATTGTTTAAACATTGAGCACTAATTTAACACGGAGAATTTTACAATTACCGTTAAATATATTCATTCCTGTATATTTGTTAAAATTCATGTAATGAATAAAATCATATATATAAGACAGTGTATAAATTCAAATACTTTATTAAAAAATAATAAGCTTTGCCAGTGTGAATTTTCTAATAAGAACTGGAACGGACTTAAATTTCAATTGCGTATTTTTTTTCTCTTTTTTCACTGTTTACATCTTTTCTATTTTAATGGGTATAAAAAATGGATAGTCATTTATGGAATAATTTTTTTTTTATAGAAGACAGAAATAAGAAAACTTCCTGGTTTGAAATGAGATAACACATGTTGAGTCATTGCCGATCACTTATCGATCTGATAGAAACATTTCTTTCTTGTCAAAAAATGCTGACGATAAAATATTTTTCAAGTACTGTGATTAAATGAAAAGAAGCTTTCGAGTTTTTAAAAGGTCTACTCTCAAAGAATAAGTCTTCATTTGTCACTCTTATCGAGAAATGAAATTGTAAAAAATACAGCGACAGGAATTCGAAAGGAAAAGACATGCAAGTTTATTGGAGGTTATCGATTCGATTGATATCTAAATGGTGTGGGGCTTTTCCCTTCTTTAAATCGGAAAGTTTTTCACTGATAATTTTTTTAATTGAACAACCCCGGCCCCCTTTTTCAAAAATGAAACTATGCGCCTGTATATAAGAATACTATTTCCAAATGACCAACATTGTTATGAAAAGATAAAGCGAACAAGGAATGCAAATTGCCTATATTATTAAATTTATAAAATCCCTATTAATGAACAAAGAACTTTATTCGGTAATAACCGATATTTGCCCCCCAAAACAAACTTCGATGGAGAAATATTTAATTATGTTCTTAACCAGAAGGGTTTATGCTGACTTCAAAGCACTAAATATTTTCATAAGTAATGGCGTCATATGTACGAAATGACGTCACAAACATGACGTAAATTTCAGTTTTTTTATGAATTCTTCGGAAAAATGTACATATTTCGTCGATATTTTGAGTTAAAGTCACCGAGCGCATGTGTGTTCAGGCTCAATATTTCGATATAATGTGTAGAATGATAATATCAATGATATATGTAAATATTGTTCCTAAACAAAATTGCGCTCCATAAATTTTAAAGCTAAAATTGTTGAAATTTTGTCCATTTTGTCCTCTTTCTAAAAAGGATATAAAATCGGACTAGTCTGTGACGTCATAAAAACAAAAATTGTGAATAAACTACTTTGAAACTATAATATATTCTGTTAATTTATATTTCTCATATAATTTATTGAATTCAGCACATTTCAAGAAGTTTTCAAAATTTGACTTTTGTGGGGGCAAATATATGCCATATACGGCATATAGTTCTTTGATTTTATACTTCCTGAGGATACTGCTACCTCGATAAAAGCAATCTTTGATAATCTGATCTTGAGAATTTTTAAAAGATTTTTCCTATACATTCCTGTAGATGTAAAACTTTAATCGCCCTTTTCTAATAAAAACTTCAAATTACTTGTGTGAACAATCAAAATGATTTCTAAATGAATTATTTTGCAAATGATCAATGATATAGAAAGTATGTTTACGAGATGATTTTTATTGAAAAGGCAACTGTCCATGAAGTTAAAAAGATTGAACTTTTAATTCCTCGTGAGAAATTGTTGTATAAAGTGTCTAAAAGTCTAAAAGTATGTTTTGAATTTGGTAAAGTTCTGTAATTTCAAATGTTCTGAAAGTTTCTTAAAGTTTCCACATCTACATCATAATTTCACAGGGTTGAATGTTGTCTTCTGTCCAATTTAAGTTAGCATAGACTGGGTCATGAGGGAATGCATCAGAGATAAAAAATAACGGCATTAAATGGAGAATGAAAAAAAAAGCGTCCTCTAATTAGCACATCCAGAAGAAAACAACCCAATGTTACAACGACACACAAGTATGTTGAGGTCTATTGTGGAGATTTCGAGAAGGAAGTAGAGGAGTGCCCGCTTAAAATATGCATGATATCATCAGAAAAAGTCGACATCAAAAGAAGAAGTTGCAGACTACATGGATGAAGAACAGAGAGTGAGCTCAAACAGATAGGGTTGGAGGACAGTAAAACAAGAGCAAATTCCTTGTCGACCGGATACATTTTCTGTGTCATGATCTGGTAAATGGGAAAAACCGTGGACAGTTCAATGTGTAATTAATGGTCCAAAATGTACTCGTATTTTTCAGTTTCAATTCTTTATTTCCTTATGCCAAATGGCACATCAGACATACATGTACATTGTATTATAAACAAGGTATACATATATTCAGATCTTTCAACATCTTCTTTGACATTTTGGACACTTAACAATTGCATTGATTTAAAGACACTAGGTTTTTTAACATAATACTGTTTGATATATTGGATTCTAAGATCTTGATATGTAGGACATTTTAATATAAAATGGAACTCATCTTCTACATCATTTAAGTCACATAATAAACATTTTCTGTTATTTCTATTTTCATTTACATATCTACCTTCTTCAACCTGTAATTTATGACTAGACAGTCTAAAGCTTGTGATACATTTTTTGTATGCATGTTTAATAGGTTTTGATAAATAATTCTGTAAACAAAAATGGTCTATAAAATGTTGATACAACTTTCCTTTAGTAGACATCTTAATACTATGAAGGATTTCTTGACTATACACATCAAGGAATCTTAGCTTACCTATAACATATTCTCTAGAAGTATCAAAGTTTTGGAGCAGGAGATAACTTAGACCAAGTTTATCAAATTCATTCTTAAATTCATTAAACCATTTGTCATCATTCCTTACTCTTTCTTCATAACATGCTTTTAATATACAGTTGTATCAGAACCTAACCCGCTTTTTCATCCAATCAGCGGCTGCTAAATTTTCTATCAAAGGCAGAGATTTTTTACTGGGTGGTAAATTCCAGGTGAGGGAGGGGCTTATTTTGTACAGGTGTGAAAGCCTTAGGGGCTAGCAGTCTACCTGTGGTCATCTGTCTCATAATCCCTATACACAGGAAGTGATTTAATACACAGTGAAATACCCCAGGTGTCAAACTTTACCTGTGTTGGTGATTTTGAGAGAATTTAAAATTAGTAGTAAAAGGTTTTTTCTTCAATTATTATTTATATATTCATTTTTGACTATTTGAAAACACCCCTGCCTATTTAAAAAGATTATTATGATATCATACAATAAATTCAAATATTAAAACAAACATTATTTTAGACGTTAATGCATGTATAAATAAGAGAAAAAAACCAACTCCTGTAACAACCAAATTAGACTAAAATAATTCATATTCCCTAGCTAGGATCCCATGTGTGAATTAAATGAAAAGAGAGCTGTATTAACTACATCTCACTAAAAAAAATATCTAGATTTATCCTAACCTTAATAAATCTTAGTCACCATGAAACATGCTAAAAGATTGCTTGTAAATTCTTATTTCATTTTGATTAAAAAAGGAAAATATATTAAGTGACCCATGATTAGAAACATTATTTTTAAATTTAATTACTTTACACATTGCTTCTCTGAACTTTATCAATAACATTTCCACTTTAGGTTTATCATTTAGCATATTAAATTAAATATCGAAATTTCATTTGAAAAAAATAAATTATGTTCCAAAGTTTGTTTTGTTAAAAAACAAACATTTTACATGTATATTATTATCCTTTCAAATACTAAAGGTATATTAAATTCATATATTATTAATCTAAAAATGTCCATGGTAAAACAGTTTCTGTATACTATGTTCAATAAACATCAAAGGATCATAAGTTAATTAGAAGGTCACCAAGAGTCCCAAACAAGGTGTACAGGGTATACACAGAGACCAGTAAGCAAATGTCAATCAAGTTCCAGCATCCAATGATGGACCTTCATACACTTGATTGACAGGGCTACCCAGACCAGGTATTTTTGAAGGCGGTGCTTAAAATCTCTGCCTTTAAGTTGATCACTTAATTGTTAAGATTATATGTCTATGCAATAACTCCGCGGGCTGGCCAATTAGCCAATTAAAAAGCGAGACAGGTTCTAAGTAAGTTAGATCATATTGTTGAATAAGTAAAGGAAGTTGAAGGAAGAGAAGTTAAAGTTTTCACGTTAAACATAAAGTTTTATTGTTAGATTGCCACCTCGTTTTAATATTATGTTTCAGATTCTTTTAATTCAAGTTCAGAGGGATATAGTGAACCAATGTAAAATATAACGAGGTGATTGATATCATAAAATCCCTGATGAGGGCATAATACACGGACTCCTGGAAACTCCTCATCGTTGTAAGTCCTTAAAATCCAAATATGAAACAGATTTTGCAAAATCTGTAGTGTCTTTTATTTCAAGTTCACTGGGATATACAAAGTCATATATAGCTTTGAATATTTTGATATTCTTAACAAATTTGAATTACCATATCAATATTGCATTCCAAAACTTCAATAAAATCCTAAATAACATATACAAATGTTCTACCAAACCTTCATCTTTACTCCTAACCAAAGTTTTAATACATGTAGTACTAAAGAAGAAACTTCAGGAGTAATATCTGCAGCAATATATTCGAGACGTTGTGAAAACCATATATGTATACTTAAAATTTTCAAGAAACTTTTGGAAAATTTTTAATTTGCAATCGCAAAAGTTTACCATCAACAACATTAAAACATAGTTACGACTTTTCAACTTTATTTACAACCATTCCACAAATCAATATAAGTCCACGCTTTTTGACTTCGTTGACAGCTACTTTAAAAAAAAAAAAGAACTCGTAAATATACTGACCCTGTCATTGTTCGTTATTTTATTTCGTGGAACAAAAAAAAATTGATTGTACACACAAGGATCTTGAAGTTGATTTTTTTTTTAAATGCGCTTTTGATGGATAATATCTATTTGGTTTACGGAGACCAAATCTTCATACCATCTTATGAAATCCCCATGTGAACCAATTATGCACTGTTATAAGCATTTTTTTGTATTCTTATGAAGAGAATTTCTTCAAAATCTAATCCATGAAAAGAAGAAAACACTTGTGCGGGTCTTCAACTCGACATTTAGATATATCGAAGACATATCATAAATTAACAATGATTATTACCTTTAAAAATATCACAGAGTCTAACACATCTGTTTAATATTTGGATATTTTACTTGAAAAAGACGTTAATGGTAACCTAACGACCAACCATCATGATAATGTGATGACTTTGACTTTTCAATCGTCAACTTTCCATACTTATGCAGCAAAACATTTATGGATTGCAGTGCTCTGTTTGACACAAATGAAATCGCAAGGTTGGAATTGAATGGTCATTTATTAATATATAAATGTCGAAGCAATCAAAACATGTCAGCACATAGTATAATAGTATAATTGGCAATACCAATCTCAATTAAATACATTATGTTATAGAAAGAAACATATATAGCAGAAATCATCATAAAATCTTAATTTCACAGTATTTTGCAATGAGATATGCATGGTACAAAAATTTACAGTAAACAGAATGCGTATTTCAGTAATTGGAATAATCAAATGGAGAAAAACCCTCAGTATCCATAAATGTTTTTATGAAATAAAATTATTTTATCACCTGCATATTGAGTTTATATATCTCAATGGATTTGATAAGCGAGAGCATGTTCTACGATTGAACAGTTTTTAAAACGAGGTCAGTTACTAGAACTTACAAACACGTTGATGAAACAAGAATATCAGCAGTCTCGTTGAAAGTCATCGTTTCGTAAATTCTTTTGTCGATACAATGACTTTGTCAGCAAATACAATCTATCATTTAGTCATTTGCTGACTGATGTTTTTCATACTAATTGTTAGATCATTATTTACATCCTGAATTGTAAATGGATTTTTCCGTTTTTTCCCGTACATGACAAGGAGCACACGGCGGATGTGACCTGTTGGCTGGGGATGCTCATTTCTCCATATATATAGCAGGCGAAGTTTCTTTCCCCTTGAAAACACTAAATCTACATCATCTGGGTAAAATCGACTTATTTTTACATGGGTCGTACTCTTTTTTAGTTAACATATACTCTTATATACATATATATTCTATAAAACGAACATCTACTTATTTCGATCTTCAGAAAGAGTATAAGATGAATCACAGGTTTTTGAGGTATAAAGGCATCCCTTATCGACATCATCCCAATAAATTCTCGGGTAGCTATCCGGTTGAGCGCAACTTCGTGTTCTTAAAATACCATTTGAACATGTAATATATCCTTCACAAGTAAAACATGACTGGTAGTTTCCATCCACCTGGTCAAGACAGCTTGTCTTGCATCCTACAGGGAAAAAATAGAATTCTTTAAATTTAAAACTGTTTATTCTACTTTTCATTGATGAATTGTATTTAGATAACATATACTATGAAATCAATTTATGCAAAAGGGGTAACATCTAATTATGATGATTTTAATATAAATGATTCTCCAAACATTTACTTACTTCTTGCTTGAATTAATCTATTTAAATTTCCCTGGATCTCCTCTTTCCAAACATTGAAATCTGCAAATATTTTACAAGATAAATTTTACATTAAATTACGTGTGATAAAGTAGTGTTGTTAATGATCACAATAAGAATTGAGATAAGAATCTACCAGATTTGTTTTGTGAAGCTTGTAGAAGCAGTTCGATATGCATCTTTGTCTTATTTGAAAATTTCTCCATATCTGCCCTCACGACTAAATGAATAAAATTATTATAAAAAAGAAATTGCTATAAAAAAAGTTAACAAAATAATGTCAAATAAATATCCGAACATTAAAACGATGTCCCAAAAATAATGGAAAACGTAAACCAATTAATTACATATACCAGTAAACAGTATATCAGTTATGTTTATTTTGCTGAAATCAGTGGTATTTTTGTTAAAGATTAAGTGTTCAATATATAAATAATTTTATTTGAAGAAATTATGCTCATAGCTCGCTTTTTTCGACCTTTGAATAGACACTTCATTTTTTTTCATTCGAAAATTTTCCCTTGGTTTCATTTGGAATTCATTTAAGCTATATCTTTCCTATAATTCATTTACCCATACCGCTTTGTAAGCTGTCCATGAGATCTTTCAATTTTCCATAGGAAGTGTTTACGCTGGTTTGTTTCAAAAACTCCCCTTTACTTAATTGTTGTTCAACTGCAGAGGGTAGATTTTGTAGTAGGAGCTTTGTGCTGATGACGCTAGCGATGACAACTGATATAATAACACATCCAAACATTAAACAGAATATGCCGATATACTTCTGAGAATACCCACTTGTCCTTTTAGGGAGTTCTACCTAATTTTAAATTAGAAACCAAAATGTATTGTTTATATGTGCTTTTTTTTTGTCGACTGTAACTTTACCTTAATAGAAGGTTTAATGAATACACCTGAAAACTACGCACCTGACTCTGGGTATGTCCATTACAAATTTTCTGTTGAGTGATTGAACCAGACTAAATTTAGAAAGAGAAAAATTACAAAAAATTAAAAATAATGATGTCGCCCTCATTTTATGAAAATAATCGAATTCATTTTCAAATTACATTCAATGATTATTTTAAATATCTTGATCCTGTGAAATAGCGTTTACATATATTTTTGTTAACAGCAAACTAAAGGCATATTTTGAGTTTTGCAAAATTTTTAAATTTTTGTTTCTCGAGGCTAAAGTAAACAAATGTTGACTGAGTAAGATTTGTTGGAAGTGAAACCAAAGTGTTGCCTGAAGTTTAAGTCTGCATGAGCGAAAATCATTTATTGTCCTGACACTTGCTTAGATACTGATATAAGATATTCACTGCTGGCTTACCAAAAATCACAACACAAACAAAAGAGAAACATATAATAAAATTCTAGACAATTTATAAAATTTATAAGTGCATTTTCATCCTTTCTATGGGTCAAAAATGTAATTTGTGTCCGGCATTACTCATCAAGATTTCTCCTCTTTAAAGGTATGGTTTGACACAATCGTGCCAAAGACTCACAGACAGAATACAAGGAGCACTTAAATACATGAACGTTATTCTTTATAGATTACAATACTTATTGTATTTCATGAAGCAGAATTTGTGCGAAATTTCATGAAGCCGAATTTGTGCGAAATCTTATGACAACACTTGCTGTGGCCTTCAGCTCGACATTTAGATATATCGACGACGTATTGTTAATTAACACAATGGTAATTTCCATTCTTATGTCGATACTATATATCCTGATGACCTTGAGATAAAAGATACCACAGAGTTCGACACATCTGTTTCAAATTTGGATATTTTACTTGAAAAAGACGTTAATGGTAATCTAACAACCAAGCTTTATGATAAACGTGATGACTTTAACTTTTCTGCCGTCAACTTCCCTTACTTATGCAGGAATAGACCTTCATTGCCTGCATACGGAGTGTATATATCTCAGTTATTCGATACGCAAGAGCATGCTCTACGTATGAACAATCTCTAAAACGAGGTAAATTATTGACAAACAAGTTGATGAAACAAGAATTTCTCGTTTAAAGTCATCATTTCGTAAGTACTATTGTCGATACAATGACCTTGTCAGCAAATACAATTTATCATTGAGTCAAATGCTGACTGACGTTTTACATACTTATTGTTAGTCCATTATTTATTCATCGATTGACGACGATTTTTCCGTTATTTCCCGATCATGACAAGGAGCACATAGCGGGTGTGACCGGTCGGCAGGAGGCAGGAGATGCTCACTCCTCCATGGCAACTGATCCCACCTTCGATGTTTTGTAAGGTCCGTGTTTGCTCAGCTCCTATTTTGTATTACTTAATGGACTTTTGATCTTGAATACTGTTCGTTATCTCCATATATTTCATAATTATGAAACTTGATAAAGCATATTAAATAAAAAATAAACGTCTATGTAGACTAATAGTATGTGGTAAAGAATATATATATTTCCTGAACCTCAAACAACCTTGGATTCAAAGACTGTATACCAATTCTGTGATAAATATAGTGAAGTCCACTGATTTTAAACTTCAAATTTTAAGAGCAAGTTAAAGTGGCAGCTCTACACGAAAGACAAACAAAACGGAAAAAAATAATGCTTTAGAGATCTCAAGTAGATATCGTTCCCTTTTAAAACTTTTACTTTTAAAATATTATTAAAATAGACTCTTTATATTGCTAATTACGTACATGTTTGTACCTGTATGCCGCTATTTGGAAAAGCGCAACCTACCGATTCAGGAAACAGATCCACAAATGTGTTTTGGTCTTGTGGTTTGGGTTTGTTATAGATTTCCTAAAAATACATTTAATTTATTACGTTTTATCAAATGATACAAACATTCAGAAAAGGAAAGAAGCTCAAACTTGCCTATTGCCACGACCTAATTCTGGTAGATACAATTTGCATGTACATTAAAGCGTAAATGACTCATGTAATAAGGAAATAACAAATAATGACAAAAATTATGGTATTGACCGCATTTCCTCTAAAAATAGTTTCCTAATTTTGTTTGATTGTTTAGCTGTACATGTATGTTTTATGTACCATTCGAGAATTTGTTCACTATACAAAGGCGTAACTATGTACAGGAATTTGAAAAACTAAGACAATACATGTATTCTCTACTAAAAGTAAGAAAGGTATTTTCTATTTTTCAATTCTCTTTAAGCAATAGAAAATTAAATTATTTGTTAAAAAAGGTAATTTGAAATGTAAAGTAGATTCTTTTTTTTTTTTTATAAAATGAAATATTAAGCACCACTTTCAGTAATGTTTATATCATTCACAAAATGCATAACATACCAACCATGATATCAAAAAATGAAACTTCTAATAAATCCTTCCGTCTTATACCTGTTCAAGGTGCACTAAAATGTTTATCTCCGAAATTGTGTAATACCACGAACGTATATATAAGGAATTTGTTCTTAACTTAACACACAAGAAAGGATAACGTGATTTACCTTAATCTGGCCAATACAGAAGGCTCGAACCTGCAGACAAATTATTTCTACCTGTTCTTGGTGTTTTCAAGGGGCTTTCCCTGCTGCAATTTTTTAAATATTATTTAAGGTCTTCTATCCCTAATAGGTACAAATTCAATGAAATTGAAAACATAACAGATATGTAGGCATTGAATACTCAGTTTATTTAGACATACTTCCTAATTACTACTATAAGTATATTTAGTGGGATGTGTCCTAATTCATGGCCTTGAATTTTGGCAAGACTTATCTCCCCTTTTCTTAATTAATAAAAAAAATCAATTAAAAAAAACTTAGCTGGTAAAAAATTGTTTTCAATTATCATTCTATTTTTAATGTTTCAATGCATTTTTCCACCACTGGATTTATTGATATTCAACTTATTTGAATTTTTATTTTGAAAAAAAAAACGCTTTTTACCATAGACTTCAATACAATCTTTGTTAATTAACTACTGCTTAATTAATGAAATTTTTGAAAATTTCTCGTGGGCAATCATTTTCCACTATAAAATGCTTTAATATAATATCAGAGTATTGTGTACTTGACGGACATTTAAGGGTAGAGAATTTGGTCCCATTACGGATTGAAATCCTTAATGATTTATAAGATTGGTCCCTGACTTTATACTCGGTATCTATCATTTTCATCCTTGAAATAAAAGCTTTTGTTTTGGGTTTTTTTATAGAGTCTTTCGATTTGATGTACAATTGGACAGTGACTTTTTTCTTATTGAAAAAGTTAAAGATTTTTTTAAATTATAAAATTACTTTACAGAAAGCCTTTTTGGTTAGAAGGTTCATGTCGTTTCATGTCGTTTTTACTACATGCCTTAGAAATGTAAAAAAAAATCCTCAACCATCTTTGATAAAATTTCCTTCTTTTTTTTTATTTTTATCAAAATCAAGTAATTTGTTAACTTTTTCGTAACTGTGCATTCTTCTTAACACTTTCTAAAAAATGTTTCAGTTTGAAGTTTGCATTTTTAGTTTGTTTTAATCACATTGATAAATTATGTAGCGAAGGGGTTTTATCAAACATAATGAAACCTTTGTATTTTTTTTTTACCCTCTTGAAACAGTATGGTACCTGCTCGAATGCAAAGGATCAGTGATCGATCTTGAAAAAATGATCAAAACATTTCAAGTTTGTACTTAATTAAGATGACATAAACCTGGAAATTCTTAAAGTGAGATCAGGTGCATATGAGAAGTAAGCGTTCCCCGTCGACCGGTTTGAAACGTCTTGATCAGATAGAAAAAAATTTCGATTTCAAAACAACATAAAAAGTAAACACCTTACAAATCAATCGAAACAAGTCAGCCAAAAAAAACGACCCATTGAAAGATTATATTTGCTAACAAGGTCATAGTATATGCTGACTTTAAACAACATATGCAGGTCCAAGCTGGATATGACTATATAATAAAGGAATGTCGAAGATGGAAACGTTGAAATCAACCTCTTTGTCATACAATTTAGAACAGATCTGTCGGACTGTCCCATGCATACCAATTGCGCTCCGTGTTCAGCAAACCTATTTTTGTATTCATAAAACGAGAAGAAACACTTGCTGTGGATTTTAACTCGACATTAAGATATTTTAACGACGTATTTTTAATTGAGAATAGTTATTTATATTCTTAAATCCACACAAGTACTACCGAACAATAGTTTGCGTTTACAAATAAGGTCATTATAACAACGTAATATTTGTTAAAAGCTAAAAAGATTGTTGAAACTCATAGTGTAATTTCAACTTATTTTTCAATCGCTTGCCTTCGTTTAAAATTTTATTGTACTCAAAGCAAACTGTTGCGTTTCAAATCAGATTAGATACATTAACATCAAATACGGTTTTGTTGGAATATTCCCTTATATTTAAAAGAGTAATAGGGAATTTTACAATCGCAAAAATAAAGACATCCCGTCTATTGTCAGTAAATCTCATTATGTATTAGATGTTCGGATTCTGTGGTATTTATTTTGAGTCTTCTGGGATATATCAATTACAGTACATATTAACATGAGATTACGTGACAGAAAAAGACAGCAAACAGCAATCAAGTTCAAAGGCGCATACAATCAATAGAAATTTGGAGCAGAGCATACATAGGCCTTTAAAGCATCAGACCAAGACCATAAACTGAGAACAGGCTTAAGTCAACCCAATATAACTTTTGAAATATTTGTTATAACTAAACAAAATTTTCAACGTTTGTTTGAATCTAAATGTAATGCAAAATTGCAAATTTTTAAGTAAATATGTTAAACGAAAGTAAATTTATTAAAAAATCAAAATTTTAGACTTAAGTCTATTCTCAGTTTATGGTCTGAGTTGGGGTCAGGAGCCATGGAGGAGTAAACATCCTTTGTCGACTAGTCACACCTGTTGTGTATTTTTAGTTTTGATCCTGCAAACAAATAATCCCTTTACAATTCACAACAAAAATAAAGCTCTTTACCAAGTATTAAGTCCTCAATTTATATGGAAAAAGTCAGCATTTCGTTCAACTATTGTATTTGCTGACAAGGCCGTAGCATCGACCATCGGATTTACAACATTTTAATTTAAAACCAGACTATTAGTACTAATTGTTTCAAAAATGGTGTGTAGCAACTAATTTCTGCCTGTTATAATATAAAATATAGATACATACCAAAGAGTTAAAGAAATTCTGTTTCTTGCGCACCAAAGCTTTTTTATATGAGTTCAAGTCAATTCAGCGAATGGCTAATAACTAATTTTTAATTAATTTTAACCAGTATATTGCTGTTGTAGAAAAACAGTACAAAATTATAATTTTCTTCTATTCAAAAATACAATATATGTTAAACAACTCAAGGATTCTGGCAAAAGATGAAGTGGAACAAATCTTATTTGCGTACTGAGTAATTGAAAAACGAAAGTCATTGAATTAAATTCTCAAAGGAATCAAAAAATAGTTTTTCTATGACGATTTATGGAGTTAAAGTTGAATTATTTTCTTCTTCAGATATTATATACAATGGATCACAGCTGCGCGAACTGAAAAGGCATCGTTTTTTAAAATCATCCCAGTGTAGTGTCCTGTTTGTATAAGATCGGGCACAGTCTCGATTTTTCAGTTTACCATTTGAACATGTAATAAACCCCTCACATGTGTAACAAGACTGGTAATCCCCATCAGTTCGATTAAGACAGTCTGTTTCACATCCTGACAAAAAAAGATTGCATTGTAAAAATTAATCAATTGGTAAATTAAATTTCAACATACTGAAATATATGGATATAACGAACAGTATTCAAACTATGATCGGGAAATAACGGGAAAAAACGTCGTCAATTCAGTGCGTGTAAATAAGGGCCTATTAAGTAGTATGTAAAACTTCAGTCAGTATTTGACTTAAAAATAAAATGTATTTGCTGACAAGGTCATTGTATCGACCATAGAACTAACGAAATGATGATGACCTAGAACAATATTCTTATTTCATCAGTATGTTTGTCAATAACTTATCTCGTTTTTGGGGGTTGAACAATGTTCAATCTCCCATGGTCATCACGCATTTAACATGCGCAGTAATTTGTTTTGATTATATAGAGCCGAAAGCGAGGCTACTGTGTCGACCAATTTACTCCGATGATATTCAACAGAAAACATGCATAAACAGCTGCCACAAATAGTTCATGTCATTTTCTCCTGAATTGATCTAATTTTTATGATTTGAAATATAAGTAAATGTAATGATAAAGTAATCTCATTTTGAATATTAGATTTCGATCATAGAAAAACTAAATTATAAAGAAACTCAGAAGTTTTTCGTAATGAAACTCATTTCTAGTGTAGCGTCATACACTGAAAGAGATACGAACGACAACTCTACATACTGACGGCAAGCGGTAAATCTAGTCTTCCCGACGCCCGACTGTCCCGGATTTTGGATTTTTAGCAAATTCTTTTTTACCGGTGCACAGAATTTATTCAAACTTTACATGAACATTTTCTAGCTTGGTTTAAATGAATTTATTAACGCATTAAAACTTTAGGAAGCATGTGTATTTATTACTAAATCAGCAGTATCACCTGCCAAAAAGCGGTAAATATAGTACTCCGTTATAAATGTTAAAACCACATCCGGACACCGATGTTTTAGTTAAATCGCGATTTAAAACAACAAAATGAAGTATATTTTCTTTAATAAAAGGAAAACCTCATTTACATACCAGACAATTTGAACGCACACAAACTCTCACATATACCACTGTTTTTATGTTTGGTCATTAAATATTTGTTTTTGACTTGGTATTGCTTTTTTCTTCACAATATTAAAAATATTTAAGTTCTGACGTAATCCATGTATAATGTTCGTGTAATTGAAATACATTTATACTCACAGAGAGGTTTTATATAACGACCCTGTTAGCTCTTAAAAGGATGCTGTGTGAAAATCCACATTTTATCAACATTGATATTATTCCTGTGAAACTGAAATTTTCATAACACATGGGTAAAGGTGCCAAGGAAAATATATTACAAATTTGAAGATGAACTAGAGGTACAGTGAGCAGTGAATTATATAAATGATCAACCGCCTCTAATATGAATATAATGGCAGTGTCCATGTTTTGCAATGTGAAAATTCAAAATATGTGTAGGATGAAAAAAAAATACAAGGTGCACAACGGCAATATGTAATAAAGATTCTATGAAAATTTCATTCAGTGGTGTAAGAGGAGTTGCAGATAAGAAATGGGTATACCTTAAGTGTAACAAACAGATAGACGGACATCCCGATTAATAAATACCCTCCCGCTTTTCAAGCAGGGTGTATAAAAAAAGACTAATGTAGGCAGGTAGGCTTTATGGCCCATGCATTTTTTTGCTATTCAATGTCTCTGAATGTCAGTACTTTGATTAGAAATTGTTCTTACGTAGAAGATACTCTTGCGTCTCGAATCAACTGAGAGATATAAACCTTGTACAGCAAAAGTCGAATATAGCGAACACGGATATAGCGAATTTACGGCTATAGCGAATTTTTTTTTCAAGTCCCGGCAGAGTGATGATAAAGGTACAATGTATAATGCTGTTTACATAAGGAAAGTCGACAATTGAAAAGTTAAAGTCATCAATTTATCAGAAAGCTTGTTGATAGAAAACCATTAATTGATTAATTATAATGATACATCTACTTTTCTGTATTAGATAAAGAGGGATATCTCTACGAGAATACGAGATGTAACCTTTTACAATACTAATCTTTGTAAACTCTTTAACAAGTTTTCTTTGTTTACAAATTAAATATTTCAACTTACTCATTGCGTGAATTACTCTGTAAGAATTTTTCTTGCTTTCTTCTTTCCAGATATCAAAATCTGCAAATATTTCGAGGGTTAGTTTTACACTTGTGATATTTGACGGGGGAAAACTTCTATACATGTTGACCTATTTTGTTTGGCAAAGTACGCGGAAGTAAGTCGATGCTCATCTTTGTCTTATTTGAAAAATCTTCCATATCTATTTTCATAAATTAAAAATAAAGAAAAATAATACATTTTAGTTAAATTAAAAAGGAGATCACGAAGAAATGCTTTAATCTAATCTTTGAATAAATTCTGTTGATCAGGAAAAAATTCTTAAATTAAGTAATCCCTTATCTTATTTGTTAAATATTGTAAGGGCTCCTAATGAGCTTACATTGTTCTTACCTTTTTTACTTGGTAACTTCTCGAAGTCGTTTTTGTTGGTAATTTTTGTGTCGTTGGCAAAGATCTGAACTTCTAATTTAATGATATGAGAAAAATAAATATCATCTGTAAATTCATTGTTAAAATTTTATGATTTTCATCTCATTCTTTTTTTATTAACTAAGTAGTATTATGTTTTTTAATATAAGCTTGAAAAAAAGTTTACTGTTGAAAAGTGTGCATATATTTTAATACTAATGCACATTTTTTTAATGTAAAGGTATTTCATAATTATATACATTTTTTGTCCCGTTGTATATAAAAGATGTTTTTATATATCATAGAGATTCTTTCCTGCATTTAATAAAAAAAGTATTTCAATCCTCGTGATGTTTATTGTGCATGTATTTTATTTTACCATTTTGTAAACCACTTATACGATTCATCACGGCTACATTGTTAGACATAACATGCTGTAGTAAATGTCCGTCACTCAGTTGTTCTTCTACATCAGAAGAAAGGCTCTGTCGTAGACTTTTTGTGCTGAAAACACTTGCAATGGCTGTTGATACAATAGCACAAACCAAGATCATGCAGAACATGATCATGTATTTCTTTGCATGTCTACTTGTCTTTTTAGGAAGTTCCATCTTTCAAAACCAAAAAAAAAATTATTAAATTTTTAAAACACATGTGTACTTTTTTGACATTATAAGTAATATTTCCTTATAACTTAATTCGATTTTCTACTATATAAATGTGTACCTGGTATAGTATTTTCGGAACATTGTTCGCTTTCTGAATCCCATCTTCACTTGTGTCCAAACGCTACAAGATATCAATAAGATGACTTTGATATAAATACGTAGAAATGGATACTAAGTTCGGTCAATTTTTCTTTACATTCATGAAACCATTGTCATCCGATCATTAATACATGTAATTTTTACAGTGCCAATGTTAATGCACCTGATGCATATGTAGACCAATTATGTCTCTTCAGTGGTACTCATGCAAAAAACGGTGAAAATCCGAAATATTAAATTAAAAAAAATGAAGAGCCGAAAAAAGGATGCTTAAATACTGGAGCCACTTCCAGTAAATATAGATAGTTTTGCATTTCTTTTAGGGATGTATAATAAGTCTAGTAGGTATGATCTGATTTACACCTACGTTTGTATATGTTTTATTGTGTTTACACTCAACATAAG
Organism: Saccostrea glomerata; assembly: GCA_003671525.1. NCBI lineage: Eukaryota > Metazoa > Mollusca > Bivalvia > Ostreida > Ostreidae > Saccostrea > Saccostrea glomerata. Next base: position 314,377 of record PRKT01000118.1, read on the forward strand.
TTCTTAAGAAAACAAAAAAAAACAGGGAAAATATTCATGATTAATAAAAGAAAATAAAGTGTTAAAGGTTCGAGTCAAAACTTTTTGTGTACCAATCAATCATTTAAAGCTATTGAAAGTGATACCCTTCCATCAGTCCTCTCGGAAAAAGAACGTTCTGTAGCAATGCTGTTGCATCTTTCAAGTTCGATATGATGTAAACACTAAAATTAATCAAAAATTAGAAAGTTAAATAACCAGAAATCGAAAAAAACTAAAAATATCTTCGTATGTATTTGAAACTTCAAACGTTTACCTCATCAAAAGACAAAATGATGGCTAATGATATATATAATGTATATAGTAAAATAAGATAAAGCTAATGCGAAAATAAAAAAACCCTTAAACTTTGACTTAAAGCTGACCACGATTCGTAAAAGGAATGACTGTGTCCGTCATTTTTGTTCGGATTCTCGCTATATCTGATGACCCCTATATGTATAGGGTTTAACCGAGATATTGTATTGTAGATAATTATATCGAAAATGGCGTATGTCTATTAACGAGTCGTGTTCAGCTTTAAGCTTAAGATCTTTCGTGATCAAGGAGCCTGACAGGTGCTTAAGACTTAGCATCCTCTGTAACTAGGAAAAGATAAGTCTCGGAAATTCCTTCAACACCCTTCATCTCTTGCAGTATATATTCGATTGCAAGTGTGTTTCGACTTTGAAATAATGTTTTACGTTAGAGTATAGTACTTTTATTTTAGTACAAACCTCTAGTACACGATCTTTTGGTTTAATGTAAAAAAATACCTGCTCAATGTCTAGGTACGTATGAGAAGAAGCGTTACTTTTAGCAGAGTCTTTCTTATAGGTCTAGAATGCAAGAAAAAAAATACATGCATCATCATTTCCTTGTTTGTTATGTTTTGATATTTTCAAAAATATGCATAACATTTTTCAATTTCCACCATTGCATAATTTTGCAAACATCTCTAATCAAGAGTTTCAAAATTTTAAAGTTACTCATATTCAAAACGAACCAGTTATTTAAGGGTATTGCCTATTCTGTTACTTACCTTACAGCTGGCATAGCTACTGCTATTTGTGCTGATTCTGTGATCATCCACGTGACGTTTCTGTAACATGACATAAAATCAAACTTTAATATCATATTGCTAAACAGTTAAGGTTCAAATTGCTAAACAGTTAAGGTTCAATATCATTAACTAGTATTCAAAAGTTTAGAAAATTAAAACTGCAATATACCCTCAGCTTTTTTGCATTAGAATGATTAGCAATTTATATTTCATTCTTGGTTTGGTATTAGTAAATTTTTATATATTCCTTTCATGATCAATGCAAGGAAAGTTAGAGAGCGATATCATTTCTAGATTTGCATATTTTGACAATGTGATGTCGAGAGAAATATGATCCACTTCTCGTGTTTTGGAGGTCGGTGTTTGCTCTGCTCCAATTTTATATGGTTTTATGGACTTTTTAGCTTGAATACTGTTTGCTATTTCCATATATTTCATCTTATATCACAGACATCGAAAGTGTAGAGTGTGTTATATTTGTATTACTTACTTTTTTGGAAGCTTTGAAAATTTTCGAATGGAACTGGAATTAAAAAAGAAAAATCATTAATACATTTCTTTTTTTACTAATAATTTCTGATAAGATTTCTTTCTTTTACTTACTCTGAGAGGGATAAATCTTCTCCGTTTTTTCTGTAAAAATAAGCAAATTTCTTTTTAAAATCAAGTAATCAAAGCATTCACTTTATCAAATGGACTGTCACCTTAACTGAGAGTAATCAATGATTATGTATTTCAGTTAATGTCGTTGGAAACAATTTATACAAAGGCCTCAAACTTGCTATGAAATAAGGCCATGTTTATTATACATTATACATTTAAGTTTTACAATTTAACAATTTAAGCCATCTATAGTTTTGAAATTTTTTTTATTACAAAACTCAATATAACATATCAATCAAGGAATTTGTCAATTGTTGACTTTAAACAAGATTTTTGAAAGTCTTGTAACATTATTTGCTTGCCTTGATTGGTGGAAACTGTACTAACAGTCATGCTTATCTTGAACAAAATAACTTTAAACCTGACTCTGGGTATGTTCTACTTGACAACTCGTCTGTTGAGTGTTTGCATCGTGCTAAAATTCAAACAAAGAAGAAAAGCTTAAAAAACATAATACTACTTAGTTAATAAAAAAAGAATGAGATGAAAATCATAAAATTTTAACAATGAATTTACAGATGATATTTATTTTTCTCATATCATTAAATTAGAAGTTCAGATCTTTGCCAACGACACAAAAATTACCAACAAAAACGACTTCGAGAAGTTACCAAGTAAAAAAGGTAAGAACAATGTAAGCTCATTAGGAGCCCTTACAATATTTAACAAATAAGATAAGGGATTACTTAATTTAAGAATTTTTTCCTGATCAACAGAATTTATTCAAAGATTAGATTAAAGCATTTCTTCGTGATCTCCTTTTTAATTTAACTAAAATGTATTATTTTTCTTTATTTTTAATTTATGAAAATAGATGTGGAAGATTTTTCAAATAAGACAAAGATGAGCATCGACTTACTTCCGCGTACTTTGCCAAACAAAATAGGTCAACATGTATAGAAGTTTTCCCCCGTCAAATATCACAAGTGTAAAACTAACCCTCTAAATATTTGCAGATTTTGATATCTGGAAAGAAGAAAGCAAGAAAAATTCTTACAGAGTAATTCACGCAATGAGTAAGTTGAAATATTTAATTTGTAAACAAAGAAAACTTGTTAAAGAGTTTACAAAGATTAGTATTGTAAAAGGTTACATCTCGTATTCTCGTAGAGATATCCCTCTTTATCTAATACAGAAAAGTAGATGTATCATTATAATTAATCAATTAATGGTTATCTATCAACAAGCTTTCTGATAAACTTGATGACTTTAACTTTTCAATTGTCGACTTTCCTTATGTAAACAGCATTATACATTGTACCTTTATCATCACTCTGCCGGGACTTGAAAAAAAAATTCGCTATAGCCGTAAATTCGCTATATCCGTGTTCGCTATATTCGACTTTTGCTGTACAAGGTTTATATCTCTCAGTTGATTCGAGACGCAAGAGTATCTTCTACGTAAGAACAATTTCTAATCAAAGTACTGACATTCAGAGACATTGAATAGCAAAAAAATGCATGGGCCATAAAGCCTACCTGCCTACATTAGTCTTTTTTATACACCCTGCTTGAAAAGCGGGAGGGTATTTATTAATTGGGATGTCCGTCTATCTGTTTGTTACACTTTAGGTATACCCATTTCTTATCTGCAACTCCTCCTTGAACAAAATAACTTTAAACCTGACTCTGGGTATGTTCTACTTGACAACTCGTCTGTTGAGTGTTTGCATCGTGCTAAAATTCAAACAAAGAAGAAAAGTATTGAAAATACATGTGTATGTGGCACCATTTCATATTAATTAACGAAACGGTTTTATATAAAAACGGTTGATGAATATGAAAGCCAATAATAAATATTCTAAAGAATTATTAGTCTTCTACGTATTTGAAGATAAAGAAAAATATCTCTGTATAAAACAAAGTATGCATGGAATTATGTTGACTGTTGTTAAAGAATGATTGGTTGGTTTTATTTGACTTAATGCTAAAAACAAATTCTTGATAATATTGTCTATTCTAAGTTGAGTGTAAAAATAATTCAAAAAATTATTTGTTTATACCTTGTATATATTTCATTAAAAAAAATATTGCCCATTGTTTAAACCTTAATTAAACATAAAATAAGACATAAAAACAATATTGATTTTCTTTAAACATAAATTTAGTCTTCAAATCTAAATAGTTTGCTAGTTTTAGTCCATTAATTCAATGGACAATTATATCTAAGTAAATCACAAGGTTTTAGTGAAATAAACAAATGTGCAACAGTTTAAAAGTTTAGAAAAAATTATTTATGTAAAAAAATAAAAAGGTAGAGACACATCTGATACTATACTTACTCTGTCTAGTTATAATATTTTTATTTCCCCATGATTCGTTTGCATAACTTCAACTGTCATTGGCATGGTCATTGTGTTATGTGGACCAGTGGATCAGATTTGAATTATCCTTACTGAATTTACTTCCTATGTTGGCACATTGAATACTTTCATAATATTTATCTTTTAAATTACATTTTGAGCCACATTGTCTTATCTTCAAAAAGGATTGTGTTATATTTTAAATTAAACTCAAGCCCTTCATCGTGTTGAAATAAGAAAAAAGTCAGGATTATGAAGAAATTATGCCTTATATATATAATACATAGCTACCAATGTTTTCCAACACAAAATAAGGGACGACAATAAAGACAAGAATCACCTTCACTCTTTGCCACCTTGACATTATCCATTTGATCTTGGGGTCAGATCATATCATCCATTTAACGGGTTATCTTTGTACAAAAGAAGTATTGGACTAGGGTTTTTATAACTCTTGCGAGCAATATCTTTTTCCAATAAAACAGGCGAAGCTAAAAAACAGTAATCGATCTAAAAAAAAAAATCTGTGCACTATAGAAATCTGTGAAGGGTTCAAAACATGGACCCCTGGAAATTTCACAGTTGGGGTCAGTTGTCGAGATAACCTAACCACATGCACAAGGTTATTGAAATTCCTTTAATGAATCAATCATCTACGTTATAATAAAGAGCTCGTAATTGGAACTTGTATATCATTCCAGAGTGAGGAAAGCTAATAAATCTAATCAGAAATGAAATATGAATTTCTTTCATTTTATTCTTGGGTTATGCAATTTTTAATCTTCTTTTAAATCTTTTTAATATACACTACTGAATGTTCATGGATCTCAATATTTTAAATCAAAACAGCCTACCGATTCCAAAACGAGATCAACATAGGTGTTCCGGTCATCTTCCCGTTGTTCCTTGTGCTGTTCCTAAAGAGATATTGTAAAGATTGCAGCTATGCATGTATCTTATCCAACAATTAAAATTTATATTTAAAATATAGATTATATGTTGAATACATATTCAGTTTCTATAGTTAAAGTCAGAAATTAAATGGAAGGCAAAATTTAATTCCGTTAAAAGAGTACTATTTTCCAATCAATTGGTCGTTTTGTAAAAATCCCACGAAATGCAAAAGTAAAACTTCTCACACCAAATCTAACCGTCAGTGTAGCTCAAAAGCTCTGTGATCAAAAGGTGGTAGATTTAAAGCTCGGCTGCGACTGACCAAAGCATATTCAAAAAAAGGTAACAACTGTTTCTATGCCAAGCGCTCGGCACTTTGAAATGAATGTTAAGTGTCCTTTGGATGAAACCTTAAAAACCGAGGCCCCCTTTTCACGGCAGGCGTAGGCACGACAAAGATCCCTCACTGCTAAATGGCCTTGAGTGCAAAATAAATGTTTAAATTTTAATACCTTCATAATAAGTATATGGTTATGTCTGTATATGAGTGAAAAAATTTCGAATTAAGGCAAAACAACATACAATCAATCAATCACACAATATCAAACAAAGCCTGATGAAAACTTGTTGCCTTTGGATGATATGGTTACCATCAATATGATTTTTGTTAAAGATTTTAATAGATTTCAAAGTTCAATCAAAATATCAGAAATAGATGCATAACGAAGAACAAGGTTTACCTATGTCCTTTTTTTGGCCCTGTGAATTTCCGAAAGACTGAAACTGCTTAATTTAATTTAACGATGCATTAAATATCAAAGACTTTTGATGATTGCATGACTATCAAAAATGACGTAATTTTCTGGCTATTCAATGCATTATGATGTCACGAAATGTATCAGTTTCCTCATACTCTGAAAAAGTCTACAAAAAACAGCCATTTTCAAAGCTATTTTTCAATACTCAATAGATAGCGCAACCTCTGAACTTAAATAAGAAACAATAAGTAAATGAACGAACTGTTTCTGAGGATTTAAAGACATGGTTTTTTTTTTTAGATCAGAGGGTGCGCTCAAATTATTTTTCTTCTCTGAAATATACTTAAATATACCTTTTTCTATTAAATTCAAGAACATTCCAATTTCATTAAGCCTCTGTTCCAAGTCCTGGGGTTTCAGGCAAACAGTTTTAATAGGAAATGAAAGTACTAGGTCTCTACCTTATTTTGATGTTTAAAATGGAACATAAAATGTTAGTCAATAAATTGGTGTATCTACAGGGCCGAAAAAAATAAATGAAGAGAAACAAAAGTTTTCCACAAAAAGTTAAAATTTATTCATCTTAAGCATACATTTACATAAAGTATTTCAAGTTTTATGAGATTTATCAAAAACTAGCTGCGAATTTCCAAGCTGAGATTTACAAAGAAGGGCTTCAGTAAAAAAATATCACCATCTGTTTTAGCTCATTTGGGACCAAGGGAAGGTGCCCCAAGACCTCAAGGATGCCTCAATCATCCACTTGTACAAGCAAAAGAGAAAAAGACAAGACTGCGACAACCACCGTGAAATTTCCCTTCTCTCCATTGCAGATTCTACTTAACAGTCTCATTAAACACCTTGAGGATGGCCTCCTGCCCGAGAGTCAGTGCGGTTTCCGGAAGAATCGTGGTACAATCGACATGGTGTTCGCTTCACGCCAGCTAAAAGAGAAGTATCAGGAACAGAACTCCTACCTCTACTCCATTTACGTCGATGTGACCAAGGCTTTTGACACTGTCAGCAGAGAAGGCCTTTGGCAAATCATGGCGAAGTACGGATGCCCAACAAAATTCATCACCATCGTTCGACAGCTGCATGATGGGATGCAGGCTAGAGTCCAAGACGGCGGCGAATCTTCAGAGACATTCTCTGTCTCCAATGGAGTGATGCAGGGCTGCGTCCTCTCCCCGGTGCTATCCAGTTTGATGTTCTCCGCCATGCTGACTGATGCCTTCGATGACAAGGACACCGAGATTAGCATCAAAGGGCGCTTTGATGGCTCAATCTTCAACCTTAGACGTCTACAAGCGAAGTCCAAGGTGCAATCGGACACCATCAACGACCTCATTTTTGCTGATGATTCTGCCCTCAACTCTATCTCCGAGGTAAATATGCAGCACAGCGTTGACAAGTTCTCTGATGCCTGCGACAACTTTGGTCTGACTATCAGCTCAAAAAAGACCGAAGCCATGCACCATCCAGCTCCAGGCAAACCGTATGTTGAGCCCAACATCACCATCAACAACCAACGACTAAATGTAGTGGAGAAGTTCACGAACCTTGGTAGCACTCTCTCCAGGAACGTTGTGATCGATGACGAGGTGAACGCTAGACTTGGCAGACTGTACAAGAACGTATGGGACAGAAAGGGATCACGACAGGGACATAGATTAAGGTCTACCATGCAGTGGTTCTCACCACACTGCTGTATGGCTGTGAAGCGTGGACTGTCTGAGGCAGAGGCAGACCAAAAGCTGAACCACTTCCACACAACCAGCCTCCGAAAGCTTCTCAGTATCAAGTGGCAAGAAAAGATACCCGACAAAGAAGTCCTCACCCGAGCTGGCTTGCCCAGCATCTACAACATGCTTTTGCAATCACAACTCCGCTGGGTGGGACACATACTAGTACTCCGTATGCCATACCATCGACTCCCCATGAACTACTTTTTCGTAAAATCCCGGAAGGAAAGCGTACCCTTGATGCACAAAAAAAGCGATTCAAAGACACCCTGAAGACCTCCCTCAAGGCATTCAGTATCAATCCTGACTCATGGGAAGTTGCAGCACAAGACAAGTCCACGAGGGCGCCAAGAGCTGTAAAGATAGCGCTACGGAACCGGCAGTTGCCACCATCCCCTGCTCTCACTGTCCGAGACTATTCCGTGCGAGGATCGGCCTGACCAGTCACCTCCGCACCCACAGTCCAGGTCAACACCCTCCCCAACGAAGATGAGACAGTGGTCATCTTCGCCACCGACGGACGAACAAAACATAAAGAATTTCAAGTTTAATGAGATTCATAAAAAACAAGCCGCGAATTTCCGAAGCTACATGAATCAAAAATTGTAGATAAAAGTATAATTGCTAAGAAATATTTCCTGTGAAATTTACCTAGAAATTTCAATTAACCACATATCTAAATTGAAGTATTAAACTTCAATGGCATCGATTCCATCTCATTGACGAAGATAATATTACATTGTCCACCTACCATTTTCTAAAATGCATCAACTGGAAAGGGTATATTCCTATATTTTTTATCTGCTTTTTATTCTTCCTGATTGGTGATAATTTTACTTATCTCTCTGGTTATATAATACGTTACTTATTTGTACAAAGATAAGGTTTATTCATAGTCAAAAAATAGCGTTATATGTAAATGTGGGGTATCTTGAACTTTGTAACATAAGGATTTTTGTTATCTGTGTGTTCCGTCCATACCCCATTTTAATATTTTCCTGCTAATGAAAACGGAGGGTAGAATAGATTTAAAACTCATATGTTTGGTCGTCAGTCTGGCCAATTTCACCACTTTCTTTTTATAAATACATTCAAGTTTTGTACGTTAGTTTACCTTAATGAACTGCAGTTGAAGTTTACAATATTATTCCACTTAAATGGTTTCTATCGTAATTACGGTTATATTTGAAAGGAAAAATATTTTTTCAACAATAAAATAATTACATGTATTAAATAATATCATTTACTTAGAATTTAAACATATCAGATTATGATAAAGAGAAGGCGCCCAAACTAAATTCCTATTTGACCAACGAAGGACCAAGACAAAGGATTCTGGTTGTAATTGTCACCATGCTCATTCTGAGAAAAGATATCGTTATACGCCTATCCTATTCTAAAGTATAGTTTTGGCCATTTGTGACAAAAGGGCTACTCTTGTTATAAAAAATAAACCTGTATGGTATGAATGTTTAACTTGTAAAAAAGGAAGGGAAAGGCAACTGTTATTTTCTTTTCTTCTTTTCTATATATACTTTTTTCAGTACGTTTTATGCTAAAAATAAGCTATTGGTCTTCAGGGATCTCCCTTGATGATCTGTACTGCAATATCTTCCGGGTTAAAAACCAGATAATACACGTTAAGGCATTGTCAATCAATTATTGATCTGATAGAAACGCTTTTTTTTCTTATTAAAAAATGTTAACAATGAAGTTTCAAGTGCTATTGTCAAACTCAGAAACGTTTTCCATTTGTTTAATGCAGGAACATAGTGGTTTACTTTCAAAGATAATGTCAGTAAATCAGAATGATAAAAGACAAAATAGCAGCAGTTTAGTTTAAACTCATTATTTTGTAAGTTCTATGGTCAATATGTTGACCTTGTCAGCACATACAATTTATACAAATGCTGACTGACATTTTTCAATTAATTGTCATGCCATTATTTACACACTGAATTTACGACGGATTTTAAGGATTTTTCCGGGATTGTTTTCGATAATGAAAGAAGCACTTGGCGGGTGTGACCGGTGGCAGGGGATGCTTACTCCTCCATGGCACCTGATCCCACCTTGTTTGCTCTCCTCCTATTTTTGTATTGTTTATTGTACTTTTGAGCTTGCATATTGTTCGTAATCTCAATATATTTCACACTAAAAATTAAAGCACTGGGATTCGATGGAAAGTGGTTCAACTTTTTTTTAAACCTTGATCATTATCGATTTCGTAAATATCTAAAAAGAAAAAATTAGGGTTAATCGGTAAGTTTTTCAATGATTAAGTTACAGAAACATTGAGTGTTGGATTTAACTAATTTTATAAAAATTTTATCCAACACGTGTTTCTAATTTAATTTTAATTCTGAAGCCAATTACAACACATCATGCAAAAATGTTACTCCCAAAAACCGACTCATAAGCAAGTATATACGGTATTACTATGTAATAATATTATGTAGTCGGAATATACATGTAGCTCTTCAAAGCTTTTACCTTTCTTGTTGACTTACCAAGCTTAAAATAAATACCCACGGTATGACCTTATCATGTGAATAAGACTATCAAACTTTTTTTCTATAGAAAAGATTTTTTAACTATATTTAAGTATTAGTGAGTTTAATATCGTAAATCAAAAGTTTTAGAAAAGTCAATCGTAGTATTTTTCAAGCAAATTCATACAGTTAAATCTTATTGAACAAAAGGTAGGATTCTTTTCATATATCTCATATTCAAATATTAATCAAATTTTCACAGAATCAAGAAGACAATATCATTAAGTGATAATATCAACGATATTTGACCGTTTTAAATTAGATGCAAGGTCAGGTCATGGTCATTACCTTTTCCCTGGAAATTAAGAAGAAAAAAGTATTGTTGTCAATCCGATCTCTGCTTGTTTTTCATAAGATTGAATTTTTTTTTTTGCATAAAAAGATACAACCATATAGAGCCTATAATATGATAAAACCAAATTGACATAAATAATTTAACTAAATGAATATTGGTTAATCCGAATTTTCCTTACTTTTCTTAATTATTTTTTTATATGCTTCCTATATTTATTTATTTTTTCACATATGATAAGGTTGTCACATAAAGATACAAAATGATACTAAAACAAAAAGTTTTGATTGTTAACATAGAGAGAAAAAACACTTTTTACGGATTTTTGCTCAAATCTTTACTTATACCGTAAGCTTTTAAAAGCTAACATAGTTCTAGTTTGTTTGAAAAATCATATTTATTTGATAAAAGATATGGAGATGACGAACAGTATTCAACATCAAAGTCCATAAAACAATACAAAATAGGAAAAGCGTAAACACGGACCCCCAAAACATCAGAGGTGGGATCAGGTGCCATAGAGGAGCGAGCATGATAAAGTTTGAAACTTTCTTTGAGTCTTTGATTGTGTAAAAATTAAAACTAAATTGGTCGAAGAGAAGATATTTTCATACGCCATCATTCTGCCAAAAATATAGTCTCTGCTAGTTTTCAAACGCAGTTTACCATTTCTTAAAGTTACAAAACAAAAAAAAGCTGGAGACCAACACCGTGAGGTTTAAATTGCAGAAGATTCTCACATGTGGATACCGAAAGGTATTGAATAGGGTCTGTAACTTAAGTTGTAAACTTAAAAACATAAAACAGTATTCTGCTGCATTCTCACAAAGTGTTGTTGATATGTTTTATATTTCTTAAAGTTGTACAATTGTGATGAGGAAAAAAAATATGTTCTTTTAAATATCTTACACCTAAATATATAAGATATATATGCAAATATACTTTGAATATTTCATCTTGTCAAAAACCAGAGAAGAATCCTACCTTAAATGAATTTTGTTTTATGTTAAACAGAATTATCATAATTATGTAGAAATAAATATTTCCCCAAATTGCTTATTGATATTGATATATCAATATTCGTCATGTTTTAAAATAAAAAATTGTAAATGAAATATGAAGAAAACGAATTGTAATCGTACTGGCAAGTCCATTAAATCAATAAATGCACAAATTGTGAACAAAGGAAGCAAATACCTCTAAAAAACATTATCTTTTTATTTCACATGAATTATTAAACTACCTAACGCAAGTGTGTGTGTGCTGTTATTCATACTTACGATTTCAATTGATTGCATTTAAAAGATTTGATGTTAGACAAAATTAGAGCTTCATTCTTGACATTCAAAGTAATTAAATTTTTTGTCGTATAACACTGGTCTTTACAAGGTTATTGTTTTTAAAAGGTCTAGATTCTTGACACAAATTGCTTAATTTTGGATACAATCAAAGGCAAATTAAATGCGGAAAATAACATGAAGGAAATGCATCAAACTGCCTCTGCTTGACGCAGCTTTAACTGCTATTAATTGTAAGTGGATCGATTATTATGAAATACCAGTGTTTTTTTTCTCAGATTTAAAAATGCATATTAAATCGCAGCCAATGAATAACACAAAGGAAACACATTGGAGTCAGCACTCATACATTTATTGTAAATAGGCAAGACTTATTTGAATTATTAATATATCCTTATTATACCCATGCCTCTTTATCTCAAAGAAAGCAGTTGTACTCTGTTTTCCTCTGAAAGACTGAAATAAGTGTACTGTGTCAGATAAAAAAAGTAAAAATAAGAGGTGCACAATGACGTTTTGTAATAAAGAATCTGTGAAAGTCTCATTAATTAAATTTCATTCAGTGGTATAAGAGGAGTTGCGGATAAATGATGGATACCCAAAAGCGTTACAGACGGACGGACATGACATACAGAGGGACGAACAGAGATCCCAACTACTAAATGTCCTCCCATTTTTCATGCTTGGGGTAAACTAAAAACAGAATGCTGCAGTCGAAATTAAGTAAAATATTTTATGTAAGCGCTTTCAGTCATATTGGCTCTTCAGACAGTTTATCTTCAGACAGTATATATATATATATATATATATATATATATATATATATATATATATATATATATATATATATATATATATATATATATATATATATATATATATATACACTGTATAAACAGAACTGAAAACATTTTTAATACCCCCGCTTGAAAATTGAGGGGGTACTCATAGTATAATTTATAGTAATCGTGATGTCCGTCCGTCTGTTACGCTTTTGGGTATCTATCTCTTATCCGCAACTCCTCTCATTCAACTCAATGAAATTTGAAGAGACTTGCACAGAATCTTTATTTCATATTGCCATTGTGCACCTCATATTTCACCTTTTGATCCGACACATACTTATTTTGGGTTCCCGTAGCAAAACATGGACACTGCCACTAATTCATATGGGAGGCGGGGTATCATTTAAGGTAGAACCTATGTCGGAAAAGTCTTTGTCACAAGATTTTCAAACTTTTCAAAATGATAAATTAGTACTTGCTTATCAATCAGTTAAGATATCATGATATGTTTCCTTGTTTTTTAATCTAGAACAGGCTGTGAAACTTGGTATGGTATTTACATACTGCGACTTCACATTTTCAAATATTTTTAGGAGCACTTGTCATAAAGGGAATATGAAAAATCACGAAAATACTTCTTCAAACATCGTCGTTTATAAACTTTTTTAATTGAAAAATATTAAACAATATTTTATTAAGAATAATTTCTTTTTTATTCAATTAACATAAAAGATAAGTCCACCATTAAAAAAAATAATCAAATGAACTCTATTATTTTTAGTCAATTATTCACCCTATATTTGTAAATATTTTTTAGACGTCTTTGTCACAATGTTTTCAGTCTTCAATATGATGAAGAACATAGCCAAATGATTACAAAAAATGATTAAAATATATACCTTTCCCCCGTAACTAATGAAAGATAGGCTATTTACCGATACTCATATTCTTGACCTTTTTGCACTTACACGGGATTTAATAATTAAATGACTGTTTGGGGTTACTTTCAGATTAAATATTTATCAGAAATTGTACTTTTACTTTAAAAAGATCATATTTAATAGAAAAATTGTAATCAAACACCAAGAATATGAATAGGTAACAAATAATTGTTAAAAGGAATGCACATCATTTCATTATAGATATCACAAAAATGTACACACGATCAAACGATCTACAACACGTACATCTTTGACTTAGACACATTTCATCAAGATATTACACTATATAGCTGGCAACTAAAGATTTCTTACGATTTATGCATTCCTTCAAAATGGTTACATACCATTCAAATTATTACGAAAGTTGTATGTACATTGTAATTTCATTACACTAGATAGTCTTGGGTTTGTCAACTTCAGGTCTAGATCTAGTAAATAAAAGGTGCCTACATATTTTCTCTTATTCCAGAAATATATTGCCATTAAGCATTATAAACCAAAAAATATATGAATTGAATCAAGATTATGTTGGCATGATTGAATTCTGTGAATTTCAAAATGCAGTATTTTCTACCATTTTTATTGAAGCTGTCAAGTACGGGAAAAAGTGGCATTGAATTAATTATGACGTCTTAATGGGTTAGCACAGGTTTAACACATTTACAAGTTATGATGTCATACGAAGTAGGTTCTACGTTAATGACCTCATTGTTCACAGTACCTCTAGTTTACATAATATAACGTGGGTCACATGTACTTGAGATAAATTGGCACCGTTTTGCAACATCATCCCAGTAAACCTTAATGTCTTGATTTTGAACGCAACTTTGGTTCGTTAAAATACCATGATTGAAACACTTAATAAATCCTTCACAGGTATAACAAGACTGGTAGTCTCCATCCATTTGGTCAAGACAGCTTGTCTTGCATCCTGTAGAAAAAAATCTTTAAATTTGAATTTTTTTTTCTATTTCTCATTGCTGAATTGTATTCTTTTACATGTACTATGTAATCATCTTTTTTCATACAAAAGGGATAACTTAATTATATTGATTTTAATTAATGATTCTCCAAACATTAACTTACTCCTTGCTTGAATTAATCTATTTAAATCTCCCTTGATCTCCGCTTTCCAAACATTAAAATCTGCAAATATTTTACAAAATGAATTTTACATTAAATTACGTGTGACAAAGTAGTGTTGTTAATGATCACAATAAGAACTGAGATAAGAATCTACCAGATTTGTTTTGTGAAGCTTGTAGAAGCAGTTTGAAATGCATCTTTGTCTCATTTGAAAAGTTCTCAATATCTGCCCTCACGACTAAATGAATAAGTTAGCATAAAATAGAAATTGTTATTAAAAAAGTAACCAAAATAATGTCAAATAAATATCAGAACATTGAAATGATGCGAAAAAAATAATAATGGAAAACGTAAACCAATTAATCATATTTAAAATACACAGTATATCAATTATCTATAATAATGTATAATGTAAAAAGAATATTATTTGAAAAAGTTATGCTCAAAGCTTGCTTCATTTGCCCTTTTTCATTAGAAAATTTTTCTTGGCTTCATTTTGAATTCATTTAACCAATATCTTTTGTATAATTTATTTAACCATACCACTTTGTAAGCTGTTTAAAAGATCTTTCAGTTCTCCGTTGGAAGTGTTTACGCGGGTTTGTTTCAAAAACTCCCCTTTACTTAATTGTTGTTCGACTGCTGAGGGTAGATTTTGTAGTAGGAGCTTTGTGCTGATAACGCTAGCGATGACAACTGATATAATAACACATCCCAACATTAAACAGAATGTGACGATATACTTCTGAGAATTTCCACATGTCCTTTTAGGGGGTTCTACCTATTTTCAAATTAAAAACCAAAATGTATTGTTTATATGTGCCTTTTTCACATTCTGTGTCGTTTTTTTTATTGAATTTTTTTTATCAGATCTGGTAACCTGTATGAATATAATTCAAAAACTTATTTAATACCACTTTACATAATGCATTATCAATTTCACTCACCAAAATTAAATAAATTAATAAAATTAAAACTATGCATGTAATTGTGAATCTTGATTTAAGTTTACATTGAAAGGCACAAATAAGTAAAATATTGTTAGATAATTTTGTCGACTGTACCTTTCCTTTAATAGAAGCTTTATTGATTATATCTGAAAACTATTTACCTGACTCTGGGTATGTCCATTACAAATTTTCTGTTGAGTGATTGTACCAGACTAAATTTAGAAAGAGAAAAATTATTATATTAAAATAAATTATATCGCCCTCACTTTATGAAAATAATCGAATTTATTTTCAAATAATTAAATTCAATGATTATTTTAAGTATCTTGATCCTGTGAAATAGCTTTTAGATATATTTTTGTTAACAGTAAACTATAGGCATATTATGATCAGTTTCGTACAAATTTTAAATTTTTGTTTCTCGAGGCTAAAATAAACAATTGTTTACTGAGTAAGATTTGTTGGAAGTGAAAACCAAAGTGCTGCCTGAAGCTTAAGTCTCGTTAGTGCAAAAACATATATTGTCAGACACTTGCTTAAAATTTGATTTAACATATTCACTGCTGACTTACAACAAATCATAACACGAACAAAAGAGAAAACAACTAAACAATATAATTCTAGACAAAATAAAATTTATAATTGCATTTTCATCCTTTCTATGGTTCAAAAACGTAATTTGTGTCCAGCATTATCTATCAAGTTTTCTCCTTTTTGTCCCCCGCTTGAAAAGTGGGGAATATTAATTTGGGTCTGTCCGTCCGTCCTTCAGTCTGTCTGTAACGCTTTCGTTTCCACACGATATCTCGAGAACCCTTTGAGCTTTCGCAATGAAATTTTGCATAGCAACTCCCTATAGACAAAAGAAGAACCCTGTTGATTTTTAGTTCAAAAGGTCAACGATCAAGGTCGTGAATTTATACATTCTGTTTGTGTGTAACACTATCCTTTCCGGGCGATATTTCAAGAAGATTTTGAGCTTTTGCAATGTAATTTTATACCAAAACTCCCTAGGACCTCTCTCACCCCTCTCAAAGCGTCCCGTCCCGTTTGTTTTATTAGTATTTATTGTATTACATGTCGCTATTTTTAGCACATGGAGGGGCATGAGTAGAGTTATTACGTATAAAACAGGTTCTCGGCGGACTTTATATTCTAATTACATTTATTAGAACTGTTTAATAAAGGTTAAATAAGACACCATGCATTGTGTAACATTTTGAAAAAATCGAACATAAATATATAACATACATGTATGTGACTTCATCTTTGCATATATAATTTTCGCCAATTTATAGCGGTTCCGTGATGTAGTGTTATGTTTCTCGCTTCACACGTGAGAGGTCCTGGGTTCGAATTCCGGACGATCCATTTTCTTTTTTCCGAAATACTTTTTTTTTACTAAATGATAATATTTAGCATGTGAAATGAAAAGAAATCAATTGTCAATTGACAATCGTAATACTCTATATACTGGTGAGCTTGAGATAAAAGATACCACAGTCTGACACATTTGTTTCATATTTGGATATTTTACTTGAAATAGACGTTAATGGTAATCTAACAACTAAGCGTTACGATAAACGTAATGACTTTAACTTTTCTTTTGTCAACTTCCTTTATTTATGCAGGAATAAACCTTCATCGCCTGCATACGGAGTTTATATATCTCAGTTGATTCGATACGCAAGAGTATGCTCTTCATATAAACAATTTCTAAAACGAGGTAAATTATTGACAAACAATTGATGAAATAGAAATTTAGGAACAGCACAAGGAACATCAGGAAGATGACTGGAACACCTATGTTGATCAGGAATGGGGTTAATAACATAGGAATGTAATTAATTAAATTACAATTACTTTCCCAAAACCTTCAATTAAATTACCATTACATGGATTTTGAAATGTAATTAATTAAATTACAATTACTTTGCAAATGTAATTAATTAAATTACAAATTACATTCATACACGTATAAAAGTTAATAGACATGTATATTCCTTTACATTTATAACAGATTATTTTACAACATTTTTTACAATAATATTATTAAAAGCTTCATACATTTTTCAAATACTGTGTCCCATAACCTAATATATCTTCGATTAATTTGAAGATTTTCCTGCCATGCTGAAGATTCTTTCCACTGGGGTATTTGTGAGAAAAATGCATACATGTAGATACTGACTAGTAGAAGTTTACAGATGATTTTACCTTAATTCATGTGTTTAAATTTTGGAATCATTTTTAAACTTTCCCATAAACAAGTGATAGATTTATGCTAAATGTATTTCTGATGCTTTAATTTGCCTTTATATTTCCTTAGTTCAGCATCATAGGTTAACCTCAAAAAGTGGGTATTTGACTTATT
>PRKT01000118.1:333004-345631 GCA_003671525.1 Saccostrea glomerata
AAAAGTTAATAGACATGTATATTCCTTTACATTTATAACAGATTATTTTACAACATTTTTTACAATAATATTATTAAAAGCTTCATACATTTTTCAAATACTGTGTCCCATAACCTAATATATCTTCGATTAATTTGAAGATTTTCCTGCCATGCTGAAGATTCTTTCCACTGGGGTATTTGTGAGAAAAATGCATACATGTAGATACTGACTAGTAGAAGTTTACAGATGATTTTACCTTAATTCATGTGTTTAAATTTTGGAATCATTTTTAAACTTTCCCATAAACAAGTGATAGATTTATGCTAAATGTATTTCTGATGCTTTAATTTGCCTTTATATTTCCTTAGTTCAGCATCATAGGTTAACCTCAAAAAGTGGGTATTTGACTTATTCTGTGCCATACTATACAATTAAAAGTCAAAGAGTATGACTATAAAAACACCAACAGACAAAGTCAAAGGTGTGAAAAATGTTTATTTAGGAATAATATATGACCTCAAGACACTAATTAGCATCTGTTAATAACTTCCAACACAAGCGGAAGATATGACCAACAGAAAGATTAGAAGCCATTGGACTTCTTATTTTTATATGGATTAATTAATTAAAAAATCAAAATATGAATTTCATTTGTAAACTTTATAAAGATTAATTTGAATTCATTTTTTTTAATGAAAAGGGACATTGTATTTAAACAACAATTGACATAAAAAGGGAAGTTCTTTTCAAGAAATTTTACTTTTAAAATTTTTGGTCCAAAATGTAAGTTATTAACCTTTCATAATTAATGTTTATGAAACTGAGGGAGAGAAGATTATTTTTCATTTATTTAAAACCAGTGTAATTGAATGTAATTGAAAAGTAATTGTGAATTACATGCTTTTTTGGAAATTAATTAATTAAATTACCATTACTTGTAATTGAAAATTTCGTCAATTACACATTACTTTCAATTACATCGAAATTTGTAATTAATTACAGTCAATTACCATTACACATTACCATTACCCCATCCCTGATGTTGATCTCGTTTCGGAATCGGTAGCTAGGCTGTTTTGATTTAAAATATTGAGATCCATGACCATTCAGTAGTGTATATTAAAATATTTAAAAGGAGATTAAAAATTGCATAACCCAAGGATAAAATGAAAGAAATTCATATTTCAATTCTGATTGAATTTATTAGTTTTCCTCACTCTGGAATAATATACAAGTTCCAATTATGAGCTCTTTATAATAACGTAGATGATTGATTCATTAAAGGAATTTCAATAACCTTGTGCATGTGGTAAGGTCATCTTAGACAACTGACCCCAATTGTGGAATTTCCAGGGGTCCATGGTTTGAACCCTTCACAGATTTCTATAGTGTACAGATTTTTTTTTTTGATGGATTACTGTTCTTTAGCTTCACCTGTTTTATTGGAAAAAGATATTGCTCTCAAGAGTTATAAAAACCCTAGTCCATTACTTTTTCTGTACAAAGATAACGCGTTTAGTGGATATTTATGTTCTGACCTGAAGATCAAATAGATAAAATCAAGGTGACAGAGATTGAAAGTGATTATTTCCTTTCTTGTTCCTTATTTTGTTTTGGAAAGCATTGGTGCCAATGTAATGTATTATATATATTCTTATTTCTTAAAATCTTATGCGTGAAAAGAAGAAAACACGTCTGTTCATACTTGGATATTTTACTTGAAAAATACACTAATGGTAATCTTACAACCAAGCTATATGATAAACGTGATGACTTTAACTTTTCTATCGTCAACTTCCCTTACCTATGCAGCAATATACCTTCATCACCTGCATACAGAGTTTACATATCTTAGTTGATTCGATAAGCAAGAGCATGCTCTACGTATGAACAATTTCTAAAACGAGGTAAATTATTGACAAACAAGTTGATAAAACAAGACTTTCAGCAATCTCGTTTAAAGTCATCATTATGTAAGTTCTATTGTCGGTACAATGACCTTGTCAGCAAATACAGTTTATCATTGAGTCAAATGCTGACTGATGTTTTTCATGCTAATTGTTAGTCAATTATATATACACTGAATTGACGACGGATTTTTCCGTTATTTCCCGATCATGGCAAGGAACACATGCGGTAGTGACCGGTTGGCAGGGGATGCTCACTCCTCCATGGCACCTGATGTTTTTGAGGTCCATGTTTGCTCTGCTTCTATTTTGTATTGTTTTATGGACTTTTGATCTTTAATACTGTTTGTTATCTTAATATGTTTCATAATTATGAAACTTGATAAAGCATATTCAATTAAAAAAATAAGCGTCAAGGTACACAAGGCTTGGGGTAATGCTAATTGTAATGGTAATGAATTGCAATGCATTACATGACTTCAAAGTAATCCTAGTAATGTGTAATGCCCAAAAAATTGCATTACATGAATTGGTTATTTAATGTATTACTTCATAAAATCCGGTGTAATGCTGGCATTACATAGCATTACAAAGCATTATTTTGTATGTACCTATTTCAAGAAATTAAAATGGTCATGAAAATTATTGTTAAGGTAATTTTTTGGATTTATCTATTTATTTATTTTTTGCAAATGAAAAAATTGAATAAAAAAGTTAATTTATTTAATAAATAAAATCTCTCTATCTATTTGAATACACTTTTTATTATGTTGAGTTTACTTACACTACTTAAGTTTTCAAACTTATCTTAAATAAAATTTGATTTCAAAGAATTACATAAAACAGCTTTTAAACAATCTTTTTTAAAAATCGTGTATAAGGTACACTAATTAAAGTAAACTGATAATTGCCACCTTTTGAATAGCTAGAGTGTCGTTAAAACACACTATGGCTCTGGGTTATGTTACAGTTAAAACAATGCATTGTTTGGAGAAGTGCTAAATAAAGTCCCTTTCTTCTAACTGTGTTTGTAAAACATTCATTGAGCTGGTCAAGTTTGAACTGACCATGAAAAATCTATTGTACCAAAGAAAATAGAAAACTCGCAGGCATTTTATGCTTAGCAGAGCAAAATGTACATACTAGCAGTCTACCTTTTTTACAAGTTTGTCAAATTGCATTTATTTTTTTCACAAGGAACTAGATCAAAATTGCATATATGATTTATTATAAGATATCTTGGGCAGAGGTTAAAGTGCCCTTAAAAGTTAAATTGCTTTATGGCATCAATAGTTACACAAAAAGTGGAGATAGTACATGTTTTATATTACTGACAATTTAAAAGTTTGAACTTCCTAAAATTTAAGTGTAATACCAGGATATGTACAAGAACTTGAAATCAAATTTGAATTTTCATTTATCATATTTAGTTTTGAAGGGGGTGGATGCATGCTTATGAAAAAAAAATTGCAAAGTTTTGTATAAATTTCTATTTCTAAAAACCTCCAAAAGTAATGGTAATGGTAATGCATTACTTTACTAAAGTAATGCAGGCCTGATCTAAATTGTATGACAAATGTGGTAATTTCAACTTTTCCTAAGGGACACTTCTACTATGAAGTTATATCCCGCTAAGACCTGCATATGTTGTATTGCATCTCCAAATTTATTTGTTACTCGGGCGCCTGCTCCAATTACGATCGGTTTTAAAATCGATCACTGATCGTTATCTTCGCCCTTTGTATTCGGGCAGGTGCCATACTGTCACAAGAAGGTAAAAATATTACAAAGGTTTCATTATGTTTGATAAAACCCCTTCGCTACATTATGTTATCAATATGATTTAAAGAAACTTAAAATGAACACTTCAAACTACAATATTATAAAAAAAATTAAAATGAAAAATGTTCAAATTTCTTGATTTAGATTGAATAAGGGAATTTTATCAAATTTTGTTAAAGATTTTTCGACATTTCTCAGGCATGTAGTACAGATGACATGTAAAACCTTCTATCCAAAAAGACATTCTGTTAAACAATTACATTATTTAAAAAAAAGAGATCTTGGACTTTTTCAATAAGAATACACTTTAGAAAAAAATCACAATCCAATTAAACATTTAATTGAAAGTCTGTATTAAAAAAATACAAAAGCTTTATTTCAGGGAGGAAAATGAGAGATTTAAAGACAATGGCCAATCTTATAAATCATTAAATAATGTAAAACCTGGAACAGGGAAAATCCCTTAAAACACCAATGACGGGTAGACCTTTTCTACAGGTTTTATCCATCGATATTGGTTAGATTAAGTTAAATCACGTTATAAATCCTTCCTTGTGTATTAAGATCAAATTCTTTAAACATATTTTTTTAGGTATTACACAATTTCAGAGATAAGCATTATAGTGCACCCTGGACAGGTATAAGACGGAAAAAAGTACTGGAAGTTTCATTATTTGATATAATGGTAGGTATGTTATGCATTTTGTTAATAGCATAATATCACTGAAAGAGGTATTTCATATTCCATTTTACATTTCATATGAGTTTAAAAAATTGTATTGTTATGCAAATGCCAAATGAACAGATCTTTATGTGTAGTTATTTGAGCAACAACAAAAAAATGAACTAATAACAAATGTTTAGTCAGAAGAAGGAAAGTATTGTGGTACCACGAGATCTTGTTTGAAACAATATAAACAAATCTGTGCATTACTTTTCAAACAGTTTTATCGTAGCATATTTTTTTTAAAAATAAAGTTTGACAAAGAAATATTAAATAAATGTAACATTTAATAAAACATGATTAAATGTATGTCTTTTTAGGAAACCCATAAAAAACCCAAAGCACAAGACCAAAACACCTTTGTGGATCTGTTTCCTGAATCGGTAGGTTGCACGTTTCAAAATAGCGGTGTACAGGTACTTATAAACGCAATTGGAAACATAAAATATTAAGTAAAAGTAAAAATTTAAAATCAAAAGACTTCACTCTGTTTTTCATAAGATTTGTATAACACTCTTTGAATCCAAGGTTACTTAAAGTTCATGAAATATATATATTTTTTACCACACACTACTAGTGCACATCAGGCTTGGGGCGTATTACATTGTAAAGTAATGCATTAAATTACCATTACTTCAACAATTTGGGCATTAAATAACCATTACCATTACTCTATTTTCTTAAAGTAATGCATTACCTAATACCATTACTTTAGTAAAGTAATGCATTACCATTACCATTACTTTTGGAGGTTTTTAGAAATAGAAATTTATACAAAACTTTGCAATTTTTTTTTCATAAGCATGCATCCACCCCCTTCAAAACTAAATATGATAAATGAAAATTCAAATTTGATCCAAATGGCGACTGACGCTTTTCATATATCAATTGTTAGGCCATTAATTACACACTGAATTGTGGACGGATTTTTTCCGATAACATCCCAGTTATTACAAGGAACACAAGGCGGGGGTGAATGGTCTACAGGGGATGATCACTCCTCCCAAGTACTTTATCCCACCTTTGATGTTCTAGACGTCTGCGTTTCCTCTACGTATGATCTGTATTGATTGAGTAGACTTTTGAACATGAATACTGTTCGTTATCTCCATATATTTCATGTCGTCTCTATTTAAAGATGCCCTTTGACTTATTTTAACGTTAAACAAAAAGGCAATTGCTACCCTTAAAATACCAATGAAATTTTTGAATTATTAGATATTACGTGTTAAATATCGAATTCAAAACAATTCACTTGAGTTGTTCTTCTTCAACCAGAAATTTGTTCTATAGTATTCGAAAAGCCGCTCTTGAAAGACAGGATTTCCAAAGTTCTATGATCAACAGAATGATCTTGTCATCGAATACAGTCCGACAGACCGATCAAAACCTCCTTGACAGGATCCAGAAAAAAATCTGAATTTTCTCAGAGCATACTGTTGCGTTTCAAATCAGATTAGAGATATAAACATCATATTCAGCTTTTTATGGAATATTACCACAGATTTAAGTAACATAGGAGAATAAGACGATCTAACAGATGAAGTCATTTCGTCTATTGTCAATTTTTCTAAATATTAAAGACATGCAGATGTCGCAGATTCCGTGGAACCTATTTTGACACTTCTTGGATATACGGAGTCAACATATCAACAACAGTAACTATTTACGAGATGATATGAAACATGAAGAAAACAAACTGCAATCAAAATTGCCAACCAACTTATTCAATGGAGATCTGGAGCGTAGCAAACGTGGGTCTATAAGAGTGGGAACAGGAGCTATGGAGAAGTAAGTGTGATAGTAAATCATTCATGGGTTTCCATAACTAGTGTAGTTTATGTTGTTCATGGTTCATTGGTTTTGAACATATTTTATTGACAATCAAAAGGATAAGAAACAAGTTCTAACAACTTACTATAAAAAAAATAGTTCTTCTCCTAAAAAACACATAGTAATTGTCATGCAAAATAATAACAAAAACGGATATAAATAAGTCAGTAATATATCTTGCTAAATCTACAAGATTCATTAATGAATAGCTGTATTTCTGGTTGGTGGATTTATGTGTGAAAGGTGAAAGTCTTAGGGGGTGTAGTAATAACTGTAATATTGAAGTGTTTGAATTCTACTTTTTACTAAAGCGTGTGTTGTTTGTTATTAGAGTTTCTTTTTTATTGAACTTTACTGACCTGAACAGAAAAGTAAGACATAATTTATAAATCTTTATTAACTTGTGAGAATGCTGTGCTCCTTGTAATGATTGGGAAGTAACGGAAAAAAAATCGTCGGCAATTCAGTGTGTAAATAATGGTCTAACAAAAAGTATGAAAAACGTCAGCCAGTATTTGACTCAATGATAAATTGTATTTGCTGACATGCCATTGTATCGACTATTTGGTGATTTTAAACGAGACCGCCGACATTCTTGTTTCAGCAACTTGTTTGTCAATAATTTACTTCGTTTTAAAAATTGTTCATACGTTGAGCATGTTCATTTCATTCCGGAAAATGTTCGAGAAAAAAAATCAATAGCTTTGTAGCGAAAACTCTGAATTGCCAATTTAATATTTAAGGATGACGTTTACTCCGGGCTTCCGATGATAGAAACTGGTTGCAATAAAGTACAAAACCTTAAATCAAATATTGATCTTAATAAACAAATATCAGTTTTATGTAAAAACAAAGTTTAACATTTTAAAATTTGAAATTTGAAGAAAATATGCACGAACTTATTCAAGATCAAAAGTCTATAGAACAAGACAAATTAGGAGCAGAGCAAACACGGGCCTCCAAAACATCAGAGGTGGTATCAAGTACCATAGAGTTGTGAGCATCCCCTGCCGACCGGTCACACCCGCCGTGTACTCTTTGTTATGATCGGGAAATAACGGGAAAATTCGTCGTCAATTCAGTGTATAAATAATGGACTAACAATAAGTATGAAATAGGAGATTCAGAATAAATGATTTTATCTCGTTTTTAACGATTTTTTCAAACAATTTTCTTTTTTGAAAAATTAATATTCTTTGTGTTTGTAGTATTTGCACGAAAAGCTTTATGGTAAAGCTCATACTTAGCTTTAAAAATCCCCAAAAATCATTCAAGACAAGATATCTAAAAAAAAATTACATTGATACCATACAATTTCAATATAAGCAGAATAGGGACAAAATACTTATATACGCTGCTACAGAATTTGTCATATTCCACTAAAAATCGGTAGATATTATAAAAAGGACTATCGGATTGGTTAATAGCAAACTATGTTTATTTATTATTTTGCAACACAATCCGTTTTTATCATATTTCATTTATTGTTTGTTATATTTTGTGAAAAAATGAAATTATTGGTCATAAAAACGAAATATAGTTTTAGGTATTAAGCAGCTATTTATGATAAAATAAAATTTATGATGAAACTTTTAAAATATGTTGCCCAGGGTCAATGGTTCCTGTGGAATGGGGTGCATAACTGGATATAAAGTGGAAATACATTTTCTCTTTGTTACTCTGATCTACCTCTTTGTAATTAGTAACCAAGTTACACTGTCAGCATGCTGAGTGTATAGTTATGATAAGCAATGGTGCCTCTTTTAGAATTGTGAATTTCATGGTCTGATTTAAAACTCGAATTAAATTTAATTGTTGGGAAGATGTTACATGATACTCAGGTGTCCTTTGAGACCCGCGGGCCTTTTGTTTGTATTTTAGCAAGAACGTCACATACACTGTTAAAACGGAGAAAAGCTCTTCCATAGGTTCACGCTGTCAAATATTACAGTATAAATAACAAGACAAAGCACCGTTTGCAACTAGGCAGCATTCTGCATCCATTCCGATGCCAATTGTATTAAAGAAATCAACTTTTGTCTTCGTGGCACAAAGGGAGCAGGACAAGAAAAACAAGCTTTCAGATCTCAGCTTTTATACGATGATCAAAGCATGGACGACCCTCATAGATCTAGATTTTTTAAAGAGACTTGAAAAGTCATAACGTTTCTTCATTTTAAGGTTACTTTAGGGGGTTCATAAGATGCTTCAGAATTCCCAACGGAACAAATTATGCAAGATTACGAAAAAAAATTCTAGTATTGTTTTTAATGACACTTCGAAACTATTCTCATACATGTATTTTCTTATTTTGTCTTGGTAAATTTAGTACAAACATGACACAGAGATGCAGAAAAAAGACAATATTATATGATTTACATTTGAGAACTTGTCGAAACGTGGTTAATGTGTGCGTGAGGCAAATATTAAATTTACCATATGTCTGTTTTCACAAGATTTACAAGGAAGGTATAGAACACGTTATTACAGTTTTAATGTTATGCTTCTCAAATGATGTGAGAATATCATCAGATTCACTGTTGAGGAATGTGAAGTGTTCGACATATCTTTTTAGATTATATTGAAATGAAAATTGTAGAGTTTGAAAATATACAACGAAATAGCTTTTTGATGCGTTCAATGACGGCACCATATAAACATGATAAAGGGGCCGGTTACATACTATAATTGATTTTACGTAATCACTACATATACAAAAAGAAGTATGTGAGCCAATGCTCACTAGTAATACCCTCGCTCTGATGTGAATATACACTAATCATGCTAATAGACACAAGTTCACTTATGTGCACGGACAGGAAATTTGAAATAAGATTCACACAAAAATAAATCCAATGGCTCGCCTCAACAAAGTACATTTGTATGTGCTAAAAATGCAATCATCTGCAATTTTAAGACAATTTTAAGACATGTTGTCATGGCTACTGTAACACATAGCAACCAATTTTTGTCTGATTTCATTGAAAGGTATCAAAGACTTATTCTGAAACTATACGTACCACACATCTATATAAAATTTCAAGTGATAACAGAAAATGTTCTTAACAGGTCTACCGATGTTTTTCGTACTTATTAATTTCTGTTTCGTTTCCAATGGAAAATTTTTAGGGCCACCTTATAGAGTTTCTGGTTAAACTAAAAATTAATACATGTATCTTAAGATTAAATACTTACATTTCTTCAAAAACGTATGCATATGCCCACGACCAGTCGAATAAAATCACTAATGCAAGGGTCAATCTTGACATAATGAGATTTCTTCAAAAGAAAATAAATAAACTCTTTTTATTAAAATGGCAATTGAGTGTTAAAATCGGTTTCAACATAAAATCGTTCGAAAATTGTGAAGTATATGAATTCTAGTGAACTTAATTTTTTTTGTTGCTGATTGCATAATTTATTTATTTATTTATATGAATTGGGCAGCAAGGATATAACCTCGCCCTTGGACATGTACAGTAAACGTGTGATATTTTTAAACCGAATGATCTGTTCACTAATACATTCAACCTATTGTTTTTCACATAAAAATAATTACAAATCACATAAAAGTATATAATTGGAAAGCAAACTCCACATGTCTCGCATACCAACAATATTAGCTTAATATAAACCGACTGTAGTTGAATTATTTGGAAAATAAATGTTACAAACATAAATTTAGCTAATTCATACAATTATAACTATATGAGTAAAGTAGGATTTGATACTTGTATGATGAATTAATAAAACATAAACTAATGTATTAATCTAAATTTGATACCAGCACCTCAGCCTATGTTTGTAAAATGGTATAGAAAGCAGAATTTTAAAAATGAAATTCGACTCATTAAAAATGTTAAGCTTTAACAAACAAACATGTAATCAGATTGAAACGTGACTTGTTACGACTGTTCTTGCTCTAGAATTGTTTTAACGAAATGTTGCTATGGTTTATAATAATTTAAAACAAATATCTACACTAGTATTGATTTCTTATTTAAAATTCAAGACGAAAAAAAAACCGCTCAATCACTTGAACTGTTTATATATATTTTTTTAATATCGAGGTATTGTCATGAAAGTAGAATTAAAGCACAGAAAAAAAAATTCGAAGGAAACAAACTAAATATAAAAAAAAAATCATTAAAAGGAAACCGGACTAAGAATTACTTACTTTTCTCAAGAATCCTATACCGCTACCCTTAAATTTGTATGTAAACTGTCATGCTTTATTATTTTGCAACACAATCCGTTTTTATCATATTTCATTTATTGTTTGTTATATTTTGTGAAAAAATGAAATTATTGGTCATAAAAAGATAAATTTGGGTATTTTCCGAGAAATAGGCATGTTTATGGTAAATTATAGAATAACATAAACCCTCTCCTAAGAAACTTCTAGTTAAACAACTTTCGTATGTAGCAATTGATAAAGAAAGTATCGTTAATGACCATGATTTAAAAACAATATTGTAACATGTATATACTCTTGAATTTTCATATATAGTCATACTGACAATGGATACAAACATGTGTTTAAACAAAGAACATCTTTTATAATTGACACTCATTTTACGATTTTTTAAACTCTGCTACTGTTTTTGCTCGATTACAGTTTCACGTAAAACAAGGAAAAGTATTATAATCCTCGACCGAATTGACATTACTGGTTATTGATGAAATGAAGAACTTAATTTTCCTTTTCAAGAAATGTTTACGATGGATGACAGGTGCGCGACTTGAAAAGGCATCGTCTTTCAAAATCATCCCAGTAGACCTTCTGATCTGGATGTGTTGGAGCGCAATCATTGATCACTGTGGTACCATAATGAAAACAAGTAATAAATTTCTCACAGTGAAAACAGTACTGATAGTCTCCATACATGTCATCAAGACACTTAACTTTACACCCTAGAATAAAAAAAAGAAATAAAAAAAATATCAATGCCATTTTTGAAAATTCAAATCATTGCATTTATCAACAGATTTGTTTCTACTACAGATAGGAAAAAGAACGATTAGAGATAGAGTCTTATGGATAAGGGATTGATGTTATAAATCAAAGCAACTTTTTTAAATGATGATATTCAGTGCACAAAATCCAGATGCATATATTTAATGATAAGTTTTAACTTACTCATTGCTTGAATTATTCTGTAGGAAATGCCAATGCTTTCCTTTATCCATCCATCAAAATCTGTAAATATTTGATGTTAAAGGCTTAACAATTAATTACATGAATTAGTATCAAAATTAAACATGATGCATCATGGATTTGATGCTTGACTATTCTGTGTGATAAAGTTTCAGTAAGTTTGTAAAATTGCCTGTGGGTTTCCATTTTCAGTACATCGAAATCTGCAAACATTTCACGTAGTTTGTTTGATATTGAAACATTTGTGAATGAAATATGAAAAATTTAATATTTACCTGTTTTGTTTGGAAGAGTTAGTGAAAACAAGTCGATGTTCATTTTTATCCTATTTGAAAAGTCATCTAGATCTATTTTCATAAAAAAAAAACATGTAAAATAATTTTATTTGATAAGAAAGTTGTTAACGCAAAATGGTCGCAATATTTGTGATGATCTTAATAAATTTTACGAATGTAACTAGGAAAAAATATAACCAAGTATTTTTCTCCTTCTATGGGATAAATACTAGTGTTGTATAATCGGAAAAAATCTGAAACCGATTATCGGTTAATAATCGGAGTCCAATTTTAGTGATTAATCGAATTAATCGGTTTCCATATTTATTTTGAAACATATGTGAAATAAAGGATATATGACTCTATAAAATGTTTTTTTTTTTACTATTCAATGTAACTAACAACTTATTAACATGAAATTTGGCAATTACAATAACAAGGTAACTACTAACTAGTACTAGCTACTTGTAACTAACAAAATACATAACAACCTGGTGAAAACAAGAGGCCCATGGGCCACATCGCTCACCTGAGCACCAAGGGTAGGACTAGTATAAAATGGCTTTTTATTGTAAAGTTTAAATCCAAAAGTAGTCCCATGACCAATCATGGATTTGCTATTTTTTAGAAAATGATTGAGAAGAAGATTTTTAAAGAATTTTCCTATATATTTCTTAGTCTCGTTTTCCCCAGACTCTCGCTCTCGAGACTGTGCCCGAGCGAGAGTCTGGTCTGATTCCTATTTAATTTTTGTAATTTCAAGTCGAGGCTTACCGAGAAATCGGTATGGATTTTCATTGGCTGATACATTCTTTTCGAATGCTAAGATCTGTATTCTTTAAAAAGTCAGAGGCTGCGCCTTTACTTTTATCTGGTTTTATAATAAAATACCTCTGTCTGCTTTACAAGGAACAAAAAACGCACATATCTTTGTTTAAAAAGTAAATTCTCTCATGTATTTTCATG
>PRKT01000118.1:355227-366947 GCA_003671525.1 Saccostrea glomerata
GGGGGGGGGGGGGGTAAAAAAAAAAAGTTATAAATTTGTATTGATCAGATAAAAGGAATACATGTACTCATTAGTAAAAATTTGTTTTAAAACAAAGACCTTACAATATGGTATAATATAAGTCAGTCGAAAGGGACCAAACGGTGGGTAATATTTATTAGTAAAATCATTTTAATGACCATTGAATTTACAAAGTACTGATTTTGTGTCACTAGCCTACCCTAGTTTCAAATTGACTGTTAATGCATGCTTTACAGTATCGAATAAGTTGGGAGACATAAACATCCTGATGCTGGAAATAGCGGGTACCTGTTTCGTTTCGGTAGGTTTCGTTTCGTTTGATTTCGTTTCGTTTCGGCAGATTTCGTTTCGTTTCAGTTCGTTTCGTTTCGTTTCTATCGTTTCGCACTTTACAGGTACCCGGAAATAGCAGGATATTACATGTACTACGAGGAAAGCTGATGAAGGAAAATTTTAAGTTGTCCTGTTTACTAGTAAACAATGGGCATTTCTATTCCTATGTCGACTAGATATATCCCAATGGATTCGAGAGAAAAAAAGCCGAATTTCTTCAAATCTTTTGCGTGAAAAGAAGAAAACACTTGCTGTGGCCTTCAACTCAACATATTGATATATCTACAAAGTATTGTCAATTAACAGTGGTAATTTCCATTCTTATTTCGATACGATATCCTGGTGCATGAGCTTGAGATAAAAGACACCAAAGAGTCTGTCACATCTGTTCATAATTGGGTGTTCAAATGGCTATAGACGACAAGGACCAACTAAACATTTGCATAGTAAAATATAAAAACGTTGAACCATCTTTTATACTTATGTTTTTCTTAACACTGTTTCTTCAAAGTTAAATACCTAATTGATTTGTCTTTATTTACTTTAAAAACGATCAAGAAGCCAAAGATGACACTTATGATTTATTTAATACATTTCTTTGTCAGGTTTTTAAAAAAAATGACAGACAATGAAAGTGTACAGTGCGGCACATAAGTATCACTTACTTTTTTGGAAGCTTTGAAAATTTTTGAATGATACTGAAATTAAAAAATATTTTATTAATACAATTCCAGTTTTCCTCTACTAATCAAATGCATATTCTATTTACATTGTACTTACTTTAAAAGGAATAAATCTTCGGCGTTTCTTCTGTAAATAAGAAGGCAAATTTCTATGTACAGTGTATCTAATCAAGTATTCATTGCAGTTATTGTGTTAAATGGACTGCCGCCTTAATTGATAGTAAAATGACTTTTAAAACATCCAGATATATACTCAGTAATAGAGTCATGTGTATAAAAAATAAAGCTTTATAACCTTAACATCATAACATTTTTATCGTGTTTAGATGAAGTGTTTAATACGAAGTTTAAGGAATGTTTAGA
Source organism: Saccostrea glomerata (assembly GCA_003671525.1). NCBI lineage: Eukaryota > Metazoa > Mollusca > Bivalvia > Ostreida > Ostreidae > Saccostrea > Saccostrea glomerata. Next base: position 356,628 of record PRKT01000118.1, read on the forward strand.
ATTAAGTTTTTTCTTTCATTTACATCAAATCTTTTGTAGATTTTAAACTTGACAAGAGATTTAGTACCAAAACAAAATACAACATTTTCATCTATTACTGTCCTATATATAATGTTTTTTTAAATGATAAATAATTTGAATTCTTGTTTCTTGAACGATGTTTTTCCTTTATGTGTTTTTTTTTCTTTCTTAGGATATTTATTGTTGACACCTGACTCTGGGTGGGTCCTATATTGTTTGTTGTCCGTTGTGAGGTGACAGAGTTCTAAAATTAAAAAATAATTTACCATAATCAAATATCTAAATGATTCATGTTTGTGTACAAGTGATAACATTGTTTATCTACAATATTACCAGTATATTGAAGTGAAATGTAAATCATTAAATTAGCGTTGTGGGTAGCCATTTAAGTCATATTAAATACCATTTATACGTTAATACAATCTAGTTACTGTGTGTGAAAATTATTGTACTGCAATGAAACATATGGAGATAACGAACAGAGTCCATAAAACAATACAAAATAGGAGGAGAGCAAACACGGACCTCCAAAACATCAGATGTGGGATCAGGTGCCAGGGAGGAGTAAGCATCCCCTGCTGGCCGGTCACCCTCGCCGTGTGCTCCTTTTCATGATCGGGAAAAACTGGAAAAACCCGTCGTCACTTCAGTGTATAAATAATGGAATAATAGTTAATAGGAAAAACGTCAGCATTTGATTCAATGATAAATTGTATTTGCTGACAAGGTTATTGTCTCGACCATAGAACTTACGAAATGATGACTTTAAACGGGACTTCTGATATTCTTGTTTCATCAACTTGTTTGTCAATAATTTTTAATTACCTCGTTTTAGAAATTGTTCATACGTAGAACATGCTCTTGCGTATCGAATCAACTGAGATATATTTATACAGGTGATGAAGGTTTATTGGTGCATAAAAGAGGGAAAAAATTAAGGAAAAGGAGGTAAATTATTGACAAACAAGTTGATGAAACGTGTTTGCTCTGCTCCTTTTTGCATTGTTTTATGGTCTTTGATATTAAATACTGTTTGTTATCTTCATATGCTTCACAGAAAATTTGAGAAAATATTTAACTTCAAATCCATGTTTATGCACCTTTAAATGGTTTTCCAAACCACATAATTTGGCGAAAATATTATTTTAATGCTACTTTTCAGTTCAAGAGATATTTTTAAAAAGTTTACCAAATTTACCTGCTAGCTGCAAAATGTCTTGTGAGATTTTCAGGATCATTTTATACATTTTACACAATGACTTTGTGAGTCGAATGTTACTGGCATTTTTTTCAAACTAATTGTTAGGTCATTATTTGGACATTGAATTGACTACGCCGTCCTAATATGACAAGGAGCACATGGCGGGTCTGATCAACCGACAGGGGATGCTTACTTATCCATGGCACCCGATCCGATCCCTGGTGCCTTTTAAAGTGGTCCATATTTGCTCTGCTACCAATTTGTATCGTTACCATGAACTTTCAGCTTGATTAATTTTGATTTTGTTATTCCCTTTGTTTCTATCTAAAAAATGTACATGCAGCATGAAAGATACCGGTGTTGTAGAGCAAAACTTCTAACAAAGTATAAATTATTGCACGCTTATTGCTACACCGCAAGGAATCACCTGTGGGGTGGGGTTTCTACAACATAGCAAAGATTTTTGCATGACAGGTTTTCCTACACTAACATTATCGGTTTTGATTTTACCCTTTCCTTTAAATAAGCGAAAAAACTATTTCATTTCTCCCTGTAGAAATAATTTTGGCAATCAACCTTATTCGAAATGGTAGTTGTCAAGTAGCATGATTGTTACAGATCTCAATTAAGTATTATAACACTTATGCAAAACTTCACAGTATTTTTGGGGTGGCGGTAGCAAAGTAAGGGTTGCGTTTATAAGATAATTTTTGCGATGAGCATGAGTTCTGACAATGATAAGGACAATATAAATTGTGTATAAAATTTTGAATCATTCAAAAAAAAAGGGGGGGGTGGGTATTCTATGTCCTTAAAGCAGGTAATACCTACCGATTCTGCAACCAGTTCCATATAATGATTTTGGCCATTTTCTTCTTGGGTGTGCTTAACGCTGTTCACTTGTGTTTCCTATAATGACATTTCTTTATAATTACAGTGCATAAAAAAATTCACTGTTCCTATCTCACTGAAATTATAAACCAATGATTTAAATTTTGAAATTATTTGAATTTTGTGAAAATAGAAAAAAAATATTTCAATTGAATTTAAAAAGACAGAATTTGATAAATTGAAATATCTTTTAATTGCCAAGGTTTCTTATTGTCCAAAAAAAATTAATATGGCTTTGAATTTTTTTCAAACTTGAAAATGTTTAATAAAGTCCCATAGTTCTTAACGTACATACGTACGTAACCCCTTCTTTAAATTTCTAAATTATTATTATAGCTAAAATGTAAAAACAGTTTGAATTTTACTTTCCAAAGATATATTTTGTTTTAAATATCATTCCTTACAACGCTGTATTTTACATACCATTCTTTCCCAAATCCAATAAGTTAAATCATAATGTCTGTACATTTTCTGTCTGGTTACGTATCTTCCCAGGGTGTAATAAATCCTGCGTTTCCCTGACCGTTATGCAATAACTGACTGTTAAGGAACTTTAAAAGTTGTGTGATTTATTGAGAAAATCCTTGACCCCAGTAATATAAATCTTTGCCATCATCTGCATACGGGGTTTATATCAGTTGATTCGATACGCAAGAGCAATTTCAACGTATGAACATTTTCTAAAACGAGATAAATTATTGACAAAGAAGTTGATGAAACAACAATATCAGAAGTCTTGTTTAAAGTCATCATTCCTAAGTTCTGTGGTGGATACAATGACCTTGTGAGCAAACACAAAAATATCCTTAAGTCAAATGACCGACATTTTTCATTCAATCGTTAGGCCATTATTTATACATTGAATTGCCGAAAGGGAATTTCTCGATCATAAAAAGAAGCACACGGTGGGTGCGACCGGTCTGTAGGGGATGCTCACTCCTCCATGGCACCTGATCCCACCTGTGATGTTTTGGAGGTCCATGTTTGTTCTGTTCCTATTTTGTATTGTTAAATGGACTTTTGAGCTTAAATACTGTTCGTTGTCCCCATTAATTTCACTATATCATGATATTAGACATTGTGCTCTAAAAAATTTCCTCGACCGAATATATGTTGACAACTTACACTATTGTTTTGTTTCCAGTAACGATGGTTGGTTTCCCTTTTTAGGTCACCTGAGTTAACTCAGGTGACCTATTGCTATCCGTTTTTGTCCATCGTCGTGCACCGTGCGTTAACATTTGAACACTTTCAGCTTCCTTTTTGCAACCACTCATCCACTTTCAACCAATTCTGGCATAAAGCAGCTATGGGTGAAACCGAAAAGGGGAACAAAAACTGTGAATTTCATGGTCCCCGTCCCCCTGGGACCTGAGGGGTGGGACTAAAACCACTGAAATTAATGCATTCTTTAAAGATCTTCTTCTTTACTCCTGGACATTGCGCAGTCAAACTGTTGGTATGAATGTAATGAGCATTGAATCCTCTACCAATATTGTGAAATTCATGGCCCCATGGTCAGGGGTTCTAGTACTAGGGCGGGGCTATATAGATTATATAGTGAAAATACATCATTTCTTTGAAAATCTTTTCTGCTCCTGGGTATTTTATAAACAAACCAAATACATAGTTATGTTTTTGGTTGGCTCTTCCAAAATTGTGAAATCCATGGTCCCAGGGACTCTAATGATTACCATTAAGAATAAATACGTAATAATTGAACTTAAATCTTGAATAGATCAAAACTTAATATAAAATAGTTTTGATGGGTCATTTATGACCCCTGTGGCAGCCAGTGGGTAGAGCCCATATATGACCCCTCTGGCAGTAAGAGGGTTAACTAGAAAACAAAGCTTTAAAAATCAAACTCCAAAGAAACCTACTTTTTTCGTCCTCAGTTTTCTTCCGCTTCATTTAAATATTTATCTGAGTGTGAGCTTTTTGAAACGTATACATAAGTACATGTCTTAGTAAATAGAACCTTGACCTACCTTACGTCCATAAACGAAATCTAACAATAATTACTTTCACAGTCTTTGAATGATCGGTGACCACGGTTTCATGAATGGGAGAGCAAAATTGTAACCTAACTTAGTATCGAGCTCAAAGTATTCAGGCCAACTTATCAACAATTTATTGTAGACTTTGGATAAGGATGTGCATGGGATTCGGAAAGCGAATGCAAACAATCCTCCTATAATACAGTACCAGGTACATATTTATCACATATTTTAGTGGGGAAACATTTGGATTTTATTCTAGAGAACAGTTACCAATAATTTTAAACCTAAAAACATTTTAATTTTTTTTTTATTTAAAGATGGAACTTCCAAAAAAGACAAGTCGGCACGCAAAGAAATACATGGTCATATTCTGCATGGTCTTGGTTTGTGCTATTTTATTAGCAGCCATTGCAAGTGTTTTCAGCACAAGAAGTCTTAGAGAGAGTCTTCCTTCTGATGTAGAAGAACAATTGAGTAGCGGGCAGTTCCTGAAGCAAGTTCTGTCTAACGTTAGCAACGAGGACGTGATGAATCGTATGGATGGGTTAAAAAATGGTAGGATAAAAATGGTGCCCACAAATGAAACAAAAAACAAGTTAGAGAGGTATAAGAATATTAAAAATATAAACAGTAGACATATGTAGTATTTATTAGTGGTGTTTCGATTATCGCCGACATCGCCGAATCTATCGCTGAAACCCAACCGATTTCGATTAATCGGATTGAAATTTGAGATCGATTAATTGGTAAAACCTGTAAATGTACGAGTTTACAAAGAACGAACTGTTGTTGACACGAATAGTCGAATACACTACATTGGCAAAGATGGCGGCGCCCTGTGTCGCAGACAACGAGGACGACCAGCGAGAAATACTTCTCTACCCCGGCACTAAATCGAAGTCTCCGCCGACGAAACAAAACTTAGACATGCAGGGCCGTCACTGCCCTCAAATATGGACCGAATATCGGACCCATTCCCAATGGCACAAAGTGCTAGATTTTCCAAATTTCATACTTAAAAATTCCCCAAAACGTGTTTTCTTGTTTATATCACCTAATTTTCCACACATGCATCATTTATTTGATCCATTTAGCAGTAATGCATGGTTGATTTTAATCTGCAACAACCATGTCATGATCGTTTATTTCTAACTCGAATTTCCTCTGTCATGAAATAGCGATCTATAGATAGGTCATACGTAGATTGGGTTGGAGAACTTATTTACATTATTTAACAAGGATAACCATTATGAGTTAGTTCATAAAATAAATAAATATATTTTTAAGTGAATTATAAGTTAAAATAAAATCTTGGATACTATCTATTTCATTTGCATGTGTTAAATGTCCAGAAAAAAAGAAATAAATTGTAGATCTAGGCAATTTTATGATATTACCTTTAAAAGGAAAATTTTAAATACTAACTTAATAGTTTCAATAAAATTATTCTTTATAATCTAAATTTTTGATTTATCTAAGATGCAATTAAACAGTAAGAAATACCCCCCCCCCCATTTTTCAGTCTCTGTATTATATGAAAATTTAAAAAAAAAGCCTGCCTAGTAAGTACATGTTTGATCTGTTAAATATAGATTTTATCAGACCTTATGACTTATGTCCTGTAAATTTTGGCTTTTCAAGTATACTTTTCAAAGTGATAAATGGCTTTCATAATTAAATATTTTGCTTGGAGGGGGGGGGGTGTTAATACTTGAAAGTATGTTTAAAATTTTCCCAATTTGACAAAAATGTCGAAGATTTTTCCCAAAAGGTACTGCGATAGCCCTGACATGTCAAGAGCTGTTTGCAAACTCTGCAGGCGAACGTACGCCAATAAAGGTACTACATCGACTTTACGCTCTGTCGTCCTTGGTAAGAAGTTTGGGAAAACGCTATACACGCCCCTTTTTAGCTCACCTGAGCCGAAGGCTCAAGTGAGCTTTTCAAATCACATTTTCCAGTGGCGTAGCTAGCAAATTATTAACTGTATTCAGAAAGGCAAGGGGTCTGGGGGCCGCCTTAAGGCCCCCAGCGGGTCCAGGGCAGGGCCCTGGTGGGGGCCCAGGGGGCGAAGCCCCCGGAAGCTCACGCCTTTTAAAGGTTTTATACATTAGAAAACTACCTTAAAATAGATATTTTTTTTACAATTATCGTAATTCTAATATACTAAATATTAACAAAAACTTGCCGAGTTTTGACTATACTTACAACTCCCCAAATTTCCTTTTTCTAAAAGCATTTCTTGTTTTCATGAAATAAGTCAATAAAATTTCAACCGTGAAAATCTTGTAATATGTGTGGGGCTCCGAACTCACAAAACCTTGACTTTGTGAGGATGCTATAACTCATATTTTCACAATAATTTTTCACAAGAACATTTCGTTTTCTCATAAAGTTGGATAATTTTTCGAACTTTTTTCTCCTTATTTGTAGGAACTTTTTAATTATATTACAAAAAAGCTACATGTATTTTGAAATTTACTGACGAAATAGAATTTATTATGGACTTCAGGGAAACCTTGGGAAATTTTTTAACAAAAAATTCAATGTTGTAGTATTTGCTATAATATCTATTTCTTAATTAACCCTGTGGTTTTTTTAATGATAAGCACGAAATGAATTCTATATACAGGTATATCAACACAAAAAACTTGAATATTCTCTATTTGTTACATATGGTACAAATCAATTGTTTTGATATAACATGTAAAGTACATATACAACGCAGGTGCATTTGGTCGAGATCATTAGGAGAATTAGTAAATAACATACATGTGGTTTGGATTATTATTTGCTTTTGCTTGAATTGACACAATTAAGTAATTCGTCCTTTGAAATTCTTTAAAAATAAAAACTATGTACATGTATACTCTGTATCAAAGATCTTAGATAGAAGCTGAATACATGTATTCTTTTAATCTATTTAGCAGGTACTATAGTAATATTGGATTAAAAATATCTTTTGATATTACTTATTTCATTTTAATCTTTTATTGATTTCTTAATATTTTTTTTTGGTGAAAAATCTGTGTATTCATTTGCGTTTTTGCGTAAAGGGCGCTACGCCACTGCAGGTAATTTAGAATTTTCATTACAAGATCCTTCAACAGAAGATGGTATACAGCAAATTTCATTTGATTTGTGTAAGAGGTACAGAAGATGGAAATTCTTAATGTTTATGTAAAATGCAAAGTATATGACAGAGAAAAATGCATACTCAGTAATTGTTAGAACCACATATAATGTGAATTTAGAAAAAAAAAAAATCTGATATATACCTGCATTATTGATAAGAATATTAACTTTGGGCTCAGTTTTGTTGATGTTGTCGGCAAACTTTCTGATCGACGCTAGAGAAGCGAGGTCCACTATCCTCACCACTACATTCTGGTTGTTGGTCTTAGCAATGATTTCCATGGCCGCTCTCTCTGCCCGGGTTCGATCCTCAGAAAATATCGACAGCAACTGGAAGTGGGTGTCGTGACCTCATTCACGAATTTGCAAATGGCGACTATTTTCTCGCCGATGACCCACCTCCCGAAATAACATATTTGTTTTTTAAGTGGTTTGCGATTATAGCATCGATAGATTTCCGGGATAAGGTAATACAAAAATAATATACATAATGTTAGTTGGTGTTGTAGTATTGCATTTGATCAAAACGGGGAGTAATTTACATTACAACATTAAATAAATTGTTGGTAAGTTCATTTCCATTTATTGCGTCCGTTTTAGTGAGAGATTTTGAAGTAATTTTGCGTCGAAGATTGGATGGAAAGATAGTTTCATTCAGCTTCCTTTCGTAATTTTGTGTAACGAGGAGCTCAGTGACGGACAGAAGAAATAATCTGTTTACAGACAGGAAGTGACACCCCCGGCGTGGAGAAGAAATTCTATGTTATGCACTGTATATCAAAATTATACATTCCCCTTTGATTATGGTCAGAAATAACTAAAGATTCAAAGCAAATTTCATAGAAAATGATCACTTTTTCTTAGAGAAATGGTAGAAATCAATTCAATTTTGCATATTTAAGTGTTGGAGTTTGTAGATTGTATTTTATTTTTACAATCTCCCTGATATATGCAAAAATTATGTTATCAGACATAGTTATGAAAAATTATGTGATGTGTCATTATCGATGGTAATTATTTTGCCCACATGTGATATATACACTGACTTCTTAAAGAATGAGAAAAGCCTTGGGCAAGATGGCCCTGGTACGACTTCACTCCTGACTTTAGAACAGCAGAAGGAATCAGGAACATTTAACCTAAATGCATGTTCTTTTCAATATTTGATACATGTATTCAAACAGTATAGCAAAAGCAGATTTCATTTAGAAACTTATTGTCACAATTTTATCATTTTGTTGGTGTCAAAAGACACAATAAATGAGCATCATCCACATCATACACAATATAGAGTATTGTGTTTGCAGCAAACCCTTTCAATTTCTACCTGACAGGGATTAGTGACCAGGGTATTGAGTGTATTTGAATATTTGCTTTAAATTGTCCTTTTATTCACTCTGTAGTAAAAATTATGATTTGTTTTAAAGGAAATCTCAAATGTTTACACATTATTCAATACGAGTAATTAACAGATATTTGGAAAGCTGCGATGAATTATACTGCACTACTTTCATTATCATCTATAAAACATATGGAAAATATTTCCTCATTGATTTCATGAAAAATTTCAAAATAGCTATTGACAATTTCATTGATACTCGAAGGTCATTGTGATTGTGACCAAACATATGTTCCCTTAAGGAAAATTCTGAATGCATACTTATATGGAACTTAGCTTAGACATACTTGTTGAAAGACTAAGTGTCTGTAATGTCTGCAATTTTAAACACATCCAAAATTTTGAATTGTTAGAAAGAAGTATTCATATGATAATCTTTTTGATAAGCTTGTAATTACACTAAACTTGTTTTTTTTTTTCAGTTTAGGATTTACCTTGGAACTTTGTATTTTGAGCATTTCATTTTTAAGGTTAAGGTCAAAATCTTGGGATTAAATGCATTTTACATTATATTTTTCAGGTCCATCTAACAAGGCATCATGCCTGCTGTAAAGGGAGATAACATGCGAGGACTGTTGGTCTTCATCTCCGACATCCGTAACTGTAAGTAATCTCCACATCAGTAGGGGAGATAACTGTCAGTCATCATGCCAATGATATATAAGTACATATTAATGATGATGAAAGGTGACTCTTCCAAAATGATTAGTTTCAGGGGCCAAGGGTACTTGGGGTGGGGAGCGGGGGTTACGTAGTCTGAAAATAAATTAATGCTTTGAAATCAGCTCTCTGATATCAATCAACCATTTGTGATGAAATAAAATTTATGATAACATTTCCAGAATTTTGGGGTGGGGAGCGGGGGTTACATAGTCTGAAAATAAATTAATACTTTGAAATCAGCTCTCTGGTATTAATCAACCACTTGTGATGAAATAAAATTTATGATAACATTTCCAGGATTTTGAAATATGTGCCTTCAGGGTCAGTGGTTCCTGTGGGGTTGGGTGCACAATTGGTTATAAAGTGGAAATGCATTTTCTCTTTGTTACTCTGATCTACATGATACTTCTGGATATAAAGTAACCAAAGTAAGCAAGCTAGATGTATAGTTTTGATATAGATGACCTATAAGGCATGTGGGCCTCTTGTTAATTAGTAACGCAAGAGAACCTTAGATACATTGTATGATATTATTCATTTTTAAGTTATTATTTATCATTTTATTCATATATTTTTTTTGATATATTGTTTCTCCATAATTAAGTGGGAAAAAATGTGCACTTAACTTCCGGGTTGATCTGCTGATCTCAATCAAATATCGATTGGTTTCTCACCATATATTTGTAATCTGAGTGTAAAATTTAATTTCTTTTTTAGGGCAAAGTACTGACAAGGTGATTTATGGTACCATTTTTTACTCGTATTTTGCCTCGTGATTTAGAACATGTCAGAATTGCGGCAGGATTTGTAAATTAAAGTGTTTAAGTCGGGGGTTACGATACCTGGTGCAGAATGTCAAAATGTCCAGTGTATTTGTTTGAGAAATGGTACAGTATATCAGATAGAAAAGGCTTGCATGGGAAAGGAAAGACAAAATTTTCCATAGCTTTTAAGTTTGTGTATGTGTGTGAAGAAGGGTGGGGTGGGGGGGGGGGGTACTTATATTC